>JANXHW010000004.1:46740000-46847500 GCA_026170595.1 Plestiodon gilberti rubricaudatus
GGTTTCCATTGTATATATTATTTATTTATTTATTTACAATATTTCTATCCCGCCTTTCTCCCCGAAGGGACCCAAGGCGGCTTACAACAAAAACTAATAAAAACATCTAAAAATTGATTTTTAAAATTATTACAACTAAAACAGCAGCGTCCCACCTGTACCAGCAAAATGTTTAAAAAGGCAAGGACTCAGAAGGTTTCTTTGAACAAGAAGGTTTTTAGGCCTCGCCAGAAAGTGTCCAAGGAGGGAGCAGTTCGTAAGTCAAAGGGGAGGGAATTCCATAAGGTTGGTGCCACTACTGAGAAGGCCCTATTTCTGGCCACCGCCCCTCGCACCTCCCTGGGCGACAGTACCCGCAAAAGGGCCTTATCTGATGATCTAAGGAGACGAGCCGGACTATATAGAAATAGGCGGTCTCTCAAATATCCTGGCCCCAAGCTGTATAGGGCTTTAAAGGTCAAAATCAGCACTTTGAATTGGGCCTGGAAACGAATCGGCAGCCAGTGCAGCTGTTGGAGGAGCGGCCCGACAGAGTCGAACCACCTACCTCCAGTGACTACACGGGCTGCCGCATTCTGCACTAATTGCAGTTTCCGAACCGTCTTCAAGGGCAGCCCCACATAGAGCGTGTTACAATAATCTAGTCGCGATGTCACCGTGGCATGGACACCGTGGTCAGGTCTGCGCGATTCAAGTACAGTCGCAGCTGGCGCACCAGCCGAAGCTGGGCAAAGGCCCCCCTGGCCACAGCCGCCACCTGGGAATCCAGGAGCAGCTGCGGATCCAGGGGGACCCCCAAGCTGCGGACCTGCTCCTTCAGAGGGAGTGCAACCTCATTCAGAGCAGGACGATACTCTGGCACCTGCATCGTGGATTTCCGGACCAGGAGAACCTCTGTCTTGTCCGGGTTCAGTTGCAGCTTATTAGCCCTCATCCAGGTCCCAACTGCTTCCAGGCAGTGCTCCAGAACCTCAACAGCCACGCTGGAATCAGGTGGAAAGGAGAGATAGAGCTGGGTGTCATCGGCATATTGATAGCACCCAACTCCAAATCCCTGGATGACCTCTCCCAGCGGTTTCATGTAGATGTTAAATAGCATGGGGGACAAGATGGAATCCTTCTGAAAGCATTATGAAAGCATCTTTTATTTTTAAAAAAATGTTTTTACAAGTATTCTTTTGAAAAGGATATCTATCTGTAGCCAACACACGATCTGTAGTATGCACACACAGTATTTAGCTGAATGGGTATTGCACCTGCCAGGTTCACACAAGTATTTCCTGATCATGCTTTCGGCAAGTGACTGTATGCAGGTGCGTTCATGTAAAATTCTGTAGATTTAGGTGAATGGATGTTAAAGATTATTGTAGCCCTAGTGCCAACTCCTTCTTACCCCTTTTTTGCCTAGCAGCTGGTTCTCCTGAAGGACAAGCTCCTTTCTCCAACTACTACTTGTGGAGTTCCTTCTTTAAGTTCTCATGGATTGGTGGAGGAAACCCTTGCTTTTTTCTTCAGCAGCAATGGGTCCCAGAGTTCCAGGGCCCAACCCTCATGACTCCCCTGCAGGTATCACATAACCTTTCACAGAGTTTGGAACCTCAGTGTGAGAACCTAGGATTTAGTGTAATATCCACCTTTATACATGTGTAGCCTATTAACAGGGCAACAGCCCTTGCCTGCTATACATGTCTTATCTTGTCAGTGATGTTCAGACAGCGTAACTTTCATGGATATCAGGAGTCTTTATGTATGGACATCCTTTCATTAATGGCAGAGGTTCCACTTGCCATGCAATTTTATGGAAGAGGAATATTTATGAAGATAGGGTGAAAAAGCAGTACTAAAAGAGGGAGGGATTTCCTGGTCTGTTGGCCATGGCCGTGATCCAACAAGAGTTGGACAGCAGGTAGATTGGGGCCACTGTGGCTCATTTAATAGGCATGCTCTCCGCATTCCTGCGAATGGCCAACAATGACAACTGGAGATCATGGCCACAACCAATCCAAAGATCAATTTTCAGCTGCCTAAGGGCTTGTGTGCACACCCAGTTGGACTTTGACTCTTCTCTTTGAACAGCTGTTTCCTCAGGCTGCATCACAAGCTGCTTTCAAAATCCAAAGCCTCACTGAGCAGAGAGCATGTTGCACAATTTTCTGGATTGTGGCCTAAGTTTAATGAATAGTTCTTTAAGTTTAGACAAAGTCATTTGCATATTAAGGATTATTTTATTGTTGGATAACCTTACATTAATGAAGATCTTATAGCTGGCAGCAAATATAACAAAGACTTTAGGCACTCCCTAAATTCAATCAGAGCTTGGATAAAACACAGACTATATTAATGTATGGGCACTGTTATAAAGTCTATTAATATAGCTGAAAGCCGTCAAGCACCAGTGACTCTCAGAAACATAAAAAAAGTTTGTATTAAAAATCACTGAACGCTACAAAAATGAGAACAATACATATAAATTAAATTCTACTCCCAACTTTATAAGCCACCTTTCTGTATAAAATATAGCTTTTGCCTCTGTGAAAATTGTAATCTGGTAGGTTTAGGATATTTATGTTCTGAATGATGCTTTCTTGACCATGGTATAATTATTCTAATCAAATTAAAACTATTTTTGTGAGTGTATTCTGGCAGAGTAGTATATTTTTGGCCATCAATATAAGGAAATTTTGTTTTAGTAGTTAAGAGCAGCAGTATTTACTGTTGCCTGCATTTGTGTGGTTCACAGATGAACACTCCTCTTGTGTATTCAGTGACAAATGGCAATCACTTTATCATTTATCTTATGACAAATAGCAGATTCAGCCACAAACTGCTGTCCGTAGCAAACTTACAGGATGAAGTTCTTTATTGTTTATGGTTTGTGGGTTGATGTATTCATGCCTTGTTTGTTTGTGAAATGAACAAAAATCAGTAAGCAGGCATGAACAGAAATTTGGCTACACAATCAATTGTTCTTCCCCCCCCTCCAGTCTCCCAAGGATCTTACAAGGAAATTCGCTGAACTAAGTCTAAGCTGCAAGCTGCCTTTAGAAAAAAAAGTCATTAAAGGATGCACTAAATTGTGACATTATGCCCTTAAGCCAAAATAACACTGAATGGAGTTCCTACCTCACATTAACCTCCTGAATAAAGGTCTTCAGTTTGATAGCTAGCTGTTGTCCTAGGTAAATGATGGCAGACAATACTTGAAGAAAATTATTGCAGGTGGTTAGCAATATATTGGCCTCTTTCGCTATTTAATTTTCATATTCCGAAAACTGTGAAAAACAAACATAGCATTATGTCCATTGTTAGTAACATTTTCTGAATGACCTGAATATCTGGACATCCTTACTACTTGGCAGCATATGGTATATAATTTAAGCTCCCGTTTTCTTTAAAAATAATCTATGGCTACCCAGTTGTATTGTAAAGGATCAGATCTGGTTTGCTCCTATCCTGTGTTGCATTGCTCAGGTGTTTGTAGAATTTCCACTAAACATGAATGCTGTCTCATACCCTTTGATAAGGCTCATTAATTTGCCTGAACCAAAACTTGAAGCAAATTTAGAGGTTCCTCTGAGAATGAAGCATCTGAGAAATTTTAAGGGAAACAAGCATTTTGATGACTGGCAAAACATTTCAGGTGGCTTTCACATGTCACCTCTGTTATGTTTGATTTTTTTTTCTCTTTCTACTGTCTCTCAAGGCCTAAGATGCATGTGCACAGGAATAAAGCCTCAGGCCCACTATGGATTGTGTCTTACAGCCCAATCCTATGTGGCTGCTGCTCTGTGAGAGCACAAGGCTGCTGGCACAATACAGTAGCTGCCAAATCCAATATTGCATTGTGGTGGAGAGACCAGTCAAGAGGGATACGGCTGACCTATACGTGCCAGCTGCCACATAGCCCCCATGGGACTCCTCTGAGCTCCATCAGCTCTGTGGTTGGTGTAGTGCTGTGGAGCTGCTGGGGGCCTGTCTGACTCAGGAAGGGGGGTTGGGATCTGGCAGCTGCTGATACCACCTTGTCCTGCCCCACCCTGTTCTCTGCCCTTTTCCCATCTCTCTGCTGGTGGGGTTGTGCTGGTGGCTGGTCTGCACCTTGTTGATGGTGACATGTGGCTTTCGGACCACTACACTGGTGTTCATGCAGCAGCCGCTGGTGGAGGGGTTTCTATGATGGTGAGGCTGTCTTTGCACTGGCATATCTAGAGGTGTGCTGGCACTTCCCAGGGATAGGATTGGACTGCTAATCTGTTAGCAAGGACTATTTTTTACTGGCTACCACCAGTCTCTCTGATTATGTACGCAATCCTGACGAATCTTCTGGCGGCGGAACGAGTGTTCCGCTGCCTTATGGCACATTTGTGATGACTCGAGAGCAGGGAAAGCCAGCGCAGAGGCCGGCCTCCTCTGCTCCATCGACAGAGCCCTTGCCTGGCTGCTGCTGGACCCAGGTAAGGATCCATTGGCCCAGCTGGTCCGGGAGGGGGCGGGGGTGGGTTTCGGCCATATCCCGTCCCCCGCCGGGCAGCTGGGCCATTACACTGCCACCTCTGACTTCCGCCAGCAATTTCGCTGGCGGACGCCCGAGGAGGCCGATTGGCCTGGGTGCCATTTACACTCGGGGAAGGGGACGAGTGTCCCCTTCCCCAAGTAGACCTCCGCTCTGGCGACAGCCTAGCCGCCGGGGAACAGGATCTGGTGGGCGGCCATGGGCCGCCCGCCGGATCCTTATGTAGGATTGCGCTGCCCATCAGGGAAATAGGCAACCATGAATTCAGAGTTTTAATACTGGCAACTCTAAAGTAATCATTAGTTGGGGGAAGGGAGGAAAGTCTGACTTCCCCTAGGCCAGTGGTTCTCAAAAAAATTTCCCCGCGCCCCCCCGTCACCCGATTTTGGGGGGTGGCGCCCCCCCCTTCGCGTCGCCCTCCGCACGCTCCGAGGCCGGCCCGGGAGCCGGCCTCGGAGCGTCCGGAACGGCCGGCGCTCCAGGGCCTTCTGAAGGCCCAAGCGTCAATCCGGGTATTTTTGATGTTTTCGCTCATGCGCAGACCCGTTTTCGTCTCTGCGCATGAGCGAAAACATCAAAAATACCCGGATTGACGCTTGGGCCTTCAGGAGGCCCTGGAGCGCCGGCCGTTCCGGACGCTCCGAGGCCGGCTCCTGGGCCGGCCTCGGAGCGTGCGGAGGGCGACTGTGGTGGTCGAGCCCCCCTTTGTGGGGCCTCGCGCCCCCCCTGGGGGGCGCACCCCACTATTTGAGAACCGCTGCCCTAGGCTGACCTGGACTTGACTTTTTTCAAGAAAAGTTGGAGGTAGGCTTGCAATTAAGTGGTCTATTGAGTAAAACATGAATGCTGTCTCATACCCTTTGGTAAGACTCATTAATTGCTGGTGCCAGGTTCCTGGGACCCTGGGGCAAAGCCCTGCACTGCCCCCCCAATCATGCCCTTGATGCCACATTCGACACTACCACTGGCATTGAAGGTTCACTTGAATCCTCCAATGCACATGAGTAGAGGTGTTTGTTTTTGTTGAATATGAGAGGATTACAGCCTAAGTCCTACTGAACACAATGAGCTTACTTCTGAGTAAAAGAAATAACACCGTTTTCAAACACCTCTATACATGAGTTCTCAGCCGCTGCCCAGCCCCTAATGCTACCTCTACTTTTATTTCATAAAATATTGCAATATAGGGAAGAAGCAGAAGAACGTGCTATAAAAGATAACAAAAGATGGCTTGACATCAGGCAACATTAAAACAAAGAGAGCTCACCAACACCTCACCTCTTAAAAAAAGAAATGAAACCTAAAGCTTCCTACCTCATAACCAGGTCTGACCTCCATGGTTACAGCACAGTTAGAACTTGGCAAGTCATGATGACTGACATTGAGTACTGGACAGCCAGACCTCTGCCAGGTAATGATGCCTATTAATACTTAACCTAAGAAACATGGAGAGAAGAATAAGGAATTCCTGTGAACTTGCCATATAATGACTGTAGCACATAAGAACATGAAGTACCTAGATGGATCAGAACACGGTTCATCCAGTTAAGCGGTCTGCTTTCAGCCACTACCAGCCAGATGCCCCTGAACACATACAAACAAGGTATGAAGGTGATGGCCTTGCCCTTCTTAAGTATCTGCCTTTAGTGGTATACTGTCCCTGCACATGAAGGCTCCTTTTGACTGTCTGGCTAAGCTGTTGAAAGAGAGATCCTCTATGCATCTGTCTAATTCTTTTTTAAAAAGTCATCCAAGTTAGTGGCCATCATGAGAAGACATCTCATATGAATTTCAAGATTTACTCATGCTGCAGTCCTTTGCACACTTATCTGGAGTAAGCATCATTGAATACAGTGAAACTTACTTTCAGTCAAGATGCATAGGATTGCATGCATTGTAACAAAAGGACCTCTAGAAACATATTCCAGATAATCTGATCCTGACACCCTTTGAAAATGAACAGCATTCTCAAACATCATGAGACAAAAGTCAACAGCAGTTTTTCTGAAAACTGTATTTTTGCCCAGAATTATTCTTCAGTATCACACAACGGTTCTTGCCTTCTAGGTATGCTGTAGTACCAATTGGTTTTTTTGTGGAGGGGAGGGCAGTCTTGCACTCAAATAAGTGTGTCCCTCCCCCACTTACTACACTTCATGGTCAAATCATTAGGAAAACAATCCATTGGAGAATATGACAAATATTGAAATATCAGAAAGGGGGTGAATATCCCTCTTTATTGTTAACTGATATTTGTTCTTGTGACTGGGCTTGAGAGAGCCTTTATAATTACTATCCACATTCTCTCCTTCCTACAGTTTTAAGCATTTTTAGCCATCCAAAATGTTCTATTATCAAAACTCAGTTAACTGCATGATTTACTCAGGCTGATCTCACTAGCTTAAAGCTCCCCATAAAACATATCCCCAAGAAGAATGAATTGTTAAATTAGCTGAAATTGCATTTTTGAAAAACTGAACCAGGTGTGATTTGAATGCATATTTTATTTAATCTTTATACCTGGCAAAGGACTGAGTTTTAATATCAAAAGGTGATGGTTGCAAAACAATTCCAGTTATTTTCTTCATTGTGCTGAATATAGTCGGAAATTTTGTAGCCCTTTTTAATACAGCATATCCATTGTACAGGATGTAGTGTTTTCAGACGTCCCTTATTCTAGACGGTGACCCTTTCCACAAAGGAACAAATAACAAAAGACTTTGAAGGTATTTAAGTAGCTTACTGGAAGTTGTAAAGAGCCCAGCCATGAGGCAAGGTGAGATGGACTGTCTCAGGTGATGGGCACCCCGTACCCATTGGTCACCACCATCACTGTGCCTAACCCCCATTTGCCCAGGAGAAGCATCACCCCCCACTTTAGCTTCTCCCAGCTTCCTTGTTCCAGCCCCACTTTGCCACATAAAGCAGCAGAGCCAGAAGGAGAAAACAGGTCAAATACGTGAGCTGGGCATTTGCCTCCAGCACCACTGCTGAAGATTGCAGCAGCACTGTGGGAGGAGCTAACAGTGGCTATGATCATGTTATCTGATCAGGAAGAGGGCCTTCACCGCCATCTCCACCATTTCCTCTTAACTGAAACATGGGAGGGGCACAGGCAGTGGCAGGGCACAGGCAGGTAGCAACAATAAGGGGGCAGCAGAATTTCAACAGTGCTTTAGGCATCATTTCCCCTTGGGCCAGAAATGATCATCAAGGCTACAAGATGTTTCAAGGTCACAGGCTCTTCATCGGGGACTAAAGGGTTTTTAAAAAGCCAAACACAAAAAACCTAATTTTTTTTTTTTACAAAACACTCAGTAAAAAGTCAAATCTAATCAGTTATAATACAAAAGTCAAATATTTTTTTAAAAAACTTCCATAGGAAGAGCATGAAAAGCTCTGTACAAAAGTAAATGGTACATTCTTCAAACAAATCCAGTAGTATGAAACTATATCCACCAATTAAAACAAACAGCAGTACTCACACATTAAGAAGTTAACAGTCTCATACCCTCCTGCAGTTCTCTCTCTCTCTCTCTCTCACACACACACACAAACACACAAACACACACACACACACAATTACATGAGGATTCCTCATCAGAAAGACTAACAAAATGCTCAATTAATTGGAGGGAATTCTACCAAGCCATGCTAAAAAAGGGTAGGTTTAAAACCTCATGTAACCCCTGAGGTGCTCAGAACCTAGCCTCAAAATCCACTGGACTTCCTTAGTAAGTAAAGACTTGTCTCTATGGGCGTTGACTTGTTCAAGAGCCCAGGACAAATCTTTAGCAGTATATTTGTGTTCTAACCAACGTTTGACTGGGCCGGATTTGGATGGCATGCAGCGCAAGTAAACCTCGGCTGGGTCACGGGGCAGGGGAGGGTGTTCCGGGTTGGGGGTGGGTGGACTGGGCATAGGAGGGGGTGGGATCAGCGGCAGCAGTACATACTGTATCCTATCCCCCTTCCAGGCCCATTTCTCCTGACATAGGCCTCCTGGACTTACACCAGCTAAATACAGTAGCTGGCATGAATCCAAGGAGACCTGTTCAGGTGGCTTGGGCTTTACCTGGAATAAGGGAACGAACATCCCTCACAGTTGGCCTCCAAGCCCGCCCCTTTGTGCCCAGGATGCAATTTTGGCTATATACTGGCCTCGCTGTAGTACCGGGCGTAAAGTTAGGCAGGATTGGGCTGCCCATGGCTCCCTGTATTGCTGTCTGCTATGTTACACAGATCTTCTTCAATCATTTTCTTGAGTGGTCTGATGGTTTTGCCTATACAAAAAACCACAAGCGCATGTTATAACATAAAGTAATCAGTTGCTTTGAAGATCCTTATGGGGGTCAAAAAGCAGTGTATAAATAAATGGTCAGAATTGCAAGTAGTAAAATCCAGCAGATTGTACCATCTGTTATCAGTAGGATTGACAAAAACGTTATATCTGCCTGCATGGCAATAATACTTGCAATGATCAAGTAAGTTCACTCCGCCAATATCCTGTGCCCGTTTCTGGCCTGGGCTGCCCTTACCCTGCCGCCTCGGATCTACACCAGCTCCAGAGCCGACGTACATCCGAGGAGGCCCATTGGGGCCAGGCAGCCCTACACCCGGGGAAGGGGACGAATGTCCACTTCTCCCGAGGTGTTCCCGGGCTGCGCTGATGCAGCCAGGGAAGGGCGATGGATACGGAGGCCACCCCTTTAGGCAAGCCGTGTATCTTTATGCAGGATCGGTATGCCCATGCAGTTATCAACAAAAAGCCCTCACCTCTAGCTATAAGGTAAATTGTGTCTGATATGCCTAGGATAGGAACAATCAAATCTACATAGAGTGTTAATGGTCAGTGTTTTGTCTGGCCAGACATTTTTTAAACCAAAACATCCAAATAATGGATGCCAATTCTGATGGCCCAATCCTATTCAGTGTGCCGTGGGCATGCAAAGCCCTTTGTGACAGTGGAAAGCACTTCCACTGTCGCAAAATGGATGCTGACAGAACACACAGCGCTCTGTTGGTGGCCATTGTAGGAGAGCTCCCGCACTCCAGAAGTGTCAGCGGAACTGCCTTGCAACCGCCGGAGCAGGTAAGGAGCGGGTGGGGAGGGGTGAAATGTGGCGGGGAGGGGGCGTGATGGGGGTGGGGAGGCCCCAGAGGGAGTGGATCCACCACAGAGGGCGCACTTCGAATCCTATCCCCTCCAGCAGCAGCCTTCCCACCCCCTTTCTCTCCTTGGACTTGCAAAAATCACTAGTGCAGGTCCAAGGAGACCCATTGCAGGTCAGTAGGCTTACGCAAGGGTAAGGGGATTTAAAGTGGGAATCACTTTTATTTTGTTCAATTGGTCCAAGTTGAGGAATATTAAATTGTTGGTTGCATTACTTATTGTTGTATTTAATATTCATATTTGCCTTCAGTATTCATTGCTATAAATACCTAGAAACTTGGAAATGTTGTCTTTCATAACAGAAGTGGAAGCACCTGGTAGATTATTTGTAATTCTAATCAGTTTTAAGCTGTTGGCCTTCATTACACAGCCCACAGGGTGCTTGTGGCCCACAACATGTATAATTGTAACCCACCATAAATTAGTAACATGACCTCCATCATTTAGTGTTGAAGGAGCTATTGTTTATCCAAAAGAACATTGTTCTTATAAAAAGATGAGTTACTACTTGTATATATACTAATTGCAGAAAATTATTATTTGACAATTGGTTGTCCTCAGCCTGTCATAACAAAGAAATACTGTCAACTTGTCAGCCCATAAAGCTAATCTGTGGAGCTTCTGCATGCCGGTTACTAATCTTGAATAGAGCTTCACCAAATAATGACACAGAACCTTTCTGACATTATTTCTGCTGCTGCTAACAATATTGTTTATAAAAAGAGGAAAGCAAACATTAGAGATCTCCTGGAGATGTTTAGGTCTGTTTTTGTTGTTATGATGACTTATGGCTAAAACACCTAAAATTTAACTGCAATGTAGTATAAAGCATTTAAAATATTGACATCCCATGTTGCTTTGTAAAACTAGGACAATTTCCAGAACCCAAGATTAAACCAATGCATGATTTTTAAAAGTAGAGCTCTGTATGGTGCATCTGCTCTGGTACATCATCCTGGTTTATTTCTGCATCGGTGACTTGTGACACCACATCAATGTTGTGCCCCTTGAACACAATCCAATCTACTTTTTGCCTGGCACAGTAGATCATAGGACTGCATGTTTAGTATTATTTGTACAATGTACAATGAAAACACATAAAAATTCACTAAAAAGGAAGCATTATTCATTTCTCCTCATCTCTTCTCACCAACAATAGACATGTGCATATGTGGGGAGAAAAATGCACCTAATAGGTGGGACAGAAAAACAGCTAGAAGATTGCAATGTATATTTTTTACAAAGAGATATACTACTATGCTAGGAACCCTGCTTCTTAATCCTTAATGTGTAAAGATGGGCAACAGTTATCAGGCGCTGAGGGATATCCTCTTGTCTATACTAAAAAAAAAACTTCAATACTAATTTTCTGTATGTCAGTACTACACTATATCACTTTCAGTGCAATCCTACGTAAGGATCCGGCCGGTGGCCCAGGGCCACCCACCGGATCCTGTTTCCCGGTGGCCAGGCTGCCGTCGGGGCGGAGGTCTACTCAGGGAAGGGGACGCTCGTCCCCTTCCCCGAGTGTAAACCGGGGAAGGCCCTATCGGCCTCCTCAGATTTCCACCAGCAACATTGCTGGCAGAAGTTGGAGGAGGCCGTATAACGGCCCAGCCACCTGATGGGGACCAGGATATGGCCGAGGCCGTCCCCTGCTGGCTGGGTCAATGGCTCCCCTTCCTCGCCCGGCGAAACACCCCCACGCTCACCGGATCCTTACCTGGGTCCTCCGGTGGCTGCTGGGGCGCTCCGTCGCCGGAGCAAGGGAGGCCGGCCTCTGCGCCGGCCTTCCTTGCTCTCGAGTACTTGTAAACGTGCTTTATGGCACATTTGCGACTACTGCCAGTGACGAAACGCTCGTTCTGTCGCTGGCACGTAGAAGAGGATTGCGCTGTATATATGGTTTGATTTAAAGTAGCCAATTTTTTTAATATTATTTAGGAGGTCTCTATCATTGATAGAAGCTTCCTGCCCTGCACATTTCCCTAATCCTTCATTCCCGCGAGAGTTCTTCTCACGAGGCTGCTGGCAAGTCACCTATTTGGATACTGGTGAAGGAGGCTAATTTTTCCCCCTGCAGTGTTTTTTACATCCTACTTCCCCTTCCAAAGTTATTTGCACTGCACTGTATTTTAATCTCTGTTGTAAGCCGCCTTGGGCATTTGCCTCCGAAATAGGAAAATGTGGGGTATAAATTTTTCAAATAAAATAAATAAATAAGGGAACATTACAGGTACTCGTATATCTCACTATATTATATGTAGCTTGACTTTGAGTCACTTCATCAGAACATATTTCAGCAGCATAATGTTTGAGCATACAACTTTGATTCCAAAATGTTCAATACAGGTGGCCCCCCATATCCACTGATTCGCTATCCACGGTTTCAGTTTTCCACGGATCGTGGGGACCCCCCCCAGGCTTTTACTTTTTTCCCAGTAAGCTTCGTTTCTTCCTTAAAGAAACAGGAGAAGCAGCCAGAGGCTGCTTATTGCAGGCAAGTAGAACGAGACTAAGTACTAGAGAGGCTCTGCAAGGTTAACAGAAACCTTGCAGAGCCTCTCTAGGACTTAGTCTCGTTCTACTTGCCTGCAATGGAGGCTGCTTCTCTGTTTGTTTTAAGGAAGAAACAAAGCTTGCTGAAAGAAAAATAAGAGCTGGGGGGGGCAAGCATGCCTGGGTGGGGGGCCCCTCAGGAAACCATGGAGGGGGTGTTAGCTCATATCCACGGTTTCAAGTATCCACGGAGGGGCCTGGAACATATCCCCAGCGGATATGGGGGCCCACCTGTATTTTGTTTCCCCCAATAAGACCACCAAAGGTTTTCAGTACCAGAAACACCTCTGCAAAGTGGGCAAAGAGGCACCTTATAAAATGGTGTCCTCTTCACCCCAGGATGGTGTCTTTTCCAGTGGCTATTGCTGGTGTCTATTCTGATTGTTATTTTTGGATTGCGAGTCCTTTGGGGAGAGGGAACCATTTATTGATTTATTTTACTATGTAAACTACTTTGTGAACTACTCTTGTTAAAAAGCAGATTGTTTGTTTATTTATTTATTTATTTATTTATTTATTTATTATATTTATATACCGTCTTTCTCATGGACTCAAGGCGGTTTACATAGGCAGGCCTACCATAATCCTTTTTTTCAAATTAAATTGGGTTTTTACAATGTCATTGTCTGAGAGAAGCTTATAGAACCCTCCATTTCTCAAGATGTTTCCCTTCATAGTACAGCTGACATTCTGATCACACAGCTCTTGCCCTCCAAGCTTCCACAGGCAACTGCATATCCAGTCTCAGATGGGATCACAAGTAGTTATCCATTTCTTGCCAGCTGATACCTCCACAGTCTACACTCCTCCGCATTCCTTCATGAAGCTCCATCGGTTCTGACAACTCCATCAGATCTGAATTATTGTTCCATTTATCTGCACTGGAAAACTTTAAACCTAAGTAACAATACCTAAGTAAACCTAAGTAGCAGTAAATTTTAATCTGCTTGATTATACAGGAATAAATGTCACATATGGTTTGCAAATTTGCAGTTTTTTAAACATATATTTATATTTTATTAATATATTAAAACATAACAATACATATTTCATAAGGTTATAGCAAGCGTGAAGCAATACATCCTTTTGTTGTTGTTCAGTCGTTAAGACTTCCAGCGAAGGTATCTCTGAATTCTTCCAATATTGTGCATATAAAATTCTTGCTGCAGCTATTATATATAAAAACAAAGTTTGAAATTTTTCACCTACACGATCATCCCTCATACCCAACAAAAAGGTTTCCGGTTTCATTTGAACCTTAATCTTTAAAATCAACTCTATCTGATACATGTGTAGATTTTCATGGCACGTTGCTATGCATAGAGAAGTAATATTTATGGGGTTTTTTGCCATGTGAAATCAGCTCTTAAACTAGAAGAAATAAAGCGAGTTCTTACACTAGTCCGTTGAGATTCCTGTAGCTTTGATCCTACCGGTATGGAAAGCGGGCGATCCAAGTGGACTCTCCAAAGCAGACAAAGTGATAAAAACAAAGTCCTTTTTTCTTCTTGGCTTGCTTGACGTTTCATCCAGACCGTTTGGATTTTCTCAAAAGCAGAGAGAACTCAGCTAATGCTCAGAAGTTGTTCAACTTTCTGAGCAAAGCCGTGTATAGATGCCAATGGGGAACACTTTGAGCACTTGGTTTAATTAATTAATTAATTGATGAATTAATTAACTGGGACAGGCAACTGCTTCTGTGTACATCGTATGCAACACACACACACTCTGTGTGTGTGTGTGTGTGTGTGTGTGTGTGTGTGTGTGTGTGTGTGTGTGTGTGTGTGTGTGTGTGTGTGGAGAGAGATGTGTGTGAATTAAAGCATAATAAATTTGACACTATAAAGTATGTGTACATTCTCTTGAGACACTCTGTAGAGACTTAGGAAAATAGTCCAGAAGTGCATATCTCATAGATTACATTACTATGAAGGAATAGTACAAAATAATATTTTTAAAAAACCACCATTCGTAAAAGTGGGAAATATGACCACTGCCTGTGCCTCATCTTAAAAGTAGGAGTTGGTAAAGAGCTGTTAGGAAGTCAGACAGGCAGCCCAATCCTGCCTAAGATGCAGCGGCCGGTCTAAAGGGCCAGCCGTCGCATCCTAGGCCCATTGTGGACCACGTCAGTGTGGCCCGGGCTCACCTCGGGGGAAGGGGATGTTCCCTTTCCCTGGTGTAAGCTGTGTGGACAGCAATGGGTCTCCTTGGATGCATGGCGTCCGAGAGGGGTTATATATATGAATCAAAAGTAATATTTAATGTATCTGCAAGGTGGGTGCTTCAAAGCTCCCTTGCCTCCAAGGATCTTGAAAGTTAAATAGCTTGTTCCTCCCCAATGAAAGACTTAACTAAAATAAGCACTATGAACAAATCTCCAACTGTGAACTAATTAAAGACAATTTCCTTTCATGGTTTTCTGCTAAATGTCATTTGTGATTTTATTTTGTTTTTGTAAGCTTTGTCTTTTTATATGCACATTATTTGTACAATTTCTGTGAATGCCCAATAGACCAAACTATTGCATGCAAGGAGAAATTGCTGATTGATATATATATATATATATAATTTAAAATTCTACTGTTTCTTTTACATGCAATAGTATATTATTGCAATATTATGTTTACAACAATACACTAGTGATTTTTTTGAGAAATATATGCCTAGTCATTTCTTTGCAAGATACCGTGATGAAGAACTGAATCAACAGCATTATTTTTTTAAGGTGAATCACTACTTTTCCGGGGTTAGTGCCAACTATGGTTGAAGCCATTGCTTTCTTCACCTTAACTGAACTGATTTCAAGGATTCAAGCTTCAGATAATCATTTTTTGGCAGTGTTTTTAACCCTTAGGAGTTTTTATTGCTTCCTTTCCCCCTTCTTTCAGTTTTTTGTACTTGCTGCTCTGTGCAGTGGGCAAGGAGGAGGAATCAAAGGAAAAATAATACACACTTTGATATGTAACCAAATATGTAAACCAAATACAGTTGTGTTTTCTCTCAAATGCATACAAACTGCAAAATTGCTTAACTTTCCTTCCCTGTTATCCAATCTACAGAAGGCAGTATTCATACAGTTATACACATACCTAGTAATCCTAGTGGATTCTGTGAATTTATCCTTATATACGAACAACCCAATCCTCCTGTGTTTCTCCCCACCGATGCAGCGACACCAAAATGGCTATTGCTGCATCCTGTGGGTGTGGGTCAGTTGCGCAGGTCTCCTCTGGGTAAGGGAACATTCCCTTACACTCGGGTAAGCCTCTGCAGCATAGAGGGGTCTACCCAAACCTGTGCTAGCAAAATTGGTCCTTGTGGATTGGGTCCCGGAAGGAGGCTAGGATTTGGCAGCTGCCGCTACTGTCTAACCCACCCCTTCTTAGAGCCGCCCATCTCTCACCCCATTGTCTCCCTGTTCTGCCCTCCCCGCCCCATCACCACCTCGTTCTGCCCACCCCTGTTCCACCTTCCCCCTGTCCTGCCTCCACTGCCGTCCTACCTGCCTCGGCAGGTCTGGGAGGATTCTCTGGTGTGAGGGGGAAGGCTCAGCCTTCCCGCTGGCACTCCGGCAGTGCACAACTTTGTGCGCTGTTGGAGTGCATTTAAAGACTGCCATAAGGCAATTGGCACTGGCTCATTCCGCCAACACTAAAGCCCAATAGGATTCAGCTGTAAAACAATGTATTGCTGTATATTAATCAAAATGTTTTAAAAAGAATGTCTTTCAACAAAAACATGCCACAACATTTCAGGCAATACTCTAAAATTACTCGGGACACAGGCATTGCATCAATTTAATTATTCTGAAGTAGTTATAGGTCTCTAATTCCAGTGACACCTATTCCTAGTATTTTGGATCACAGTCTGCACCATTCTAAGCCTTGATGTGTCAGTAAAGAAGTCCCTAGGATAGGGTTCCACACCCACCACCAAGACCCCTTAGAACTATGAAAAGGATAAACATAATTAATTGATTGTCTTCTCTTCCTCTTTTTTCTTATTTTGATTAGCTAAACTATGCATTCAAACAAAACCCTGTTCCCGGCTAGCTCAGCTAGGCTGGTCTGGGAAGCTAGATAGTCCCTCCCCTTGGTATCCTAGTATCTTGACTCTGCCGCTAGCCAAGGTGCTATCCCAGCTGTAATGACTGTCTTCCCCAACACCATGGCAGAATACCAACTTCACACACACAAAATGACTGGCAACTAGCCAGATGTGTAAAAATGGCTAGGCTGGTAAAATACTAACCAGTTAGCAAATCGGCTTCTAATACTACTACAGTACTTGGTATTAAACTCTTAAGCATGTTTGCCTTAGGATATATATGTCAGCTGTTTGAATTTATTTCAGTGCAGAAAAAATATCCTGAAAAGTGCTTTTAAAGTATGTAAACGCTAAAGACCACAATTTCCTCAAATTGTACATATAGGTTTATCTACTAGTTCTGTATTTGATCCTGAAGGCAGTATATTTTTCAATATTTGAAAAATACTTCGCTTTCATCTTTGCTCTTTTATGGTGAAAGTAAGTAAATCTTGCCACCATATTAATATGAAAGAAGGCAGATATTAAATGTAAGTATAGAGGAAAGGTTTAA
This sequence comes from Plestiodon gilberti rubricaudatus, assembly GCA_026170595.1. NCBI lineage: Eukaryota > Metazoa > Chordata > Lepidosauria > Squamata > Scincidae > Plestiodon > Plestiodon gilberti. The sequence continues at coordinate 46,756,849 of JANXHW010000004.1, forward strand.
TACCTAGGCTCTACCTTCATGGCATTGATAAAACTGAGAGGCCATGCCTCATTGTTTAGTGACAAAATTAATGAATATTATTATCCGTCTTTCTCTCCACTTTTCTTTCCATCTACATTCCTCACAACTATTTACTGACACATTACACTCTTTAATGTTTAACAAGATATGTTCAGCTTTGACAAGGAAATTGTTAAAAAAAATTAATGAATTTTAGTTTTTAAGGCTGTAATGTATATGAACAGTTTGTGTGAAATATTTACCTGCTGCGATATGGTGTAATATGCAATGACCCTAGAGCAAGGTGAATTTTTTTTAAGTTCAGGAAAGCTCATAATGTGCGCATATTTAAGAACTTCATAAGCCTGATAAATACTTGCTTAATAAGAGAGTCTGAGAGAACCATAGAATAAATGTTTGTTTTAAGTTTTTTCTATTACTTTCTTTTTGATTTGGTATCCTATAGGTCAGCACTTACCAAACTGTGGGTTGTGGCCCAATGTGCAGTGGGTTGCGCAGTTAGGTCCCCCCCCCAGTCTACCCTTGCATCTGGTTGGCTCCAAAATTGGAGCCCTCCGGATGCAAGTGGAGGCCTCTTCTGGCTCGCAATCCACCTTCAGAAGTCACTCCCACATTGCGCTGGGCCCAGGATGGCTTCCAGAGGCCTCCATAGGCCTCAGAAGTGACTTCCGGGTCACTTCCGGTTTCGCGAACATGACTTCTAGTCACATCCGGAGGCGTTCTGAGGTCTGGAGGTTGTCCTGGGCTCGGTGCAACATGGAAGCAGCTTCTGAAGGTGAGTCGCAAGCCGGAATTGAGAGGACGAGGTGGGTCACGGCAGCTGTAAGTTTGGAGATTGCTGCTATAGATTATGCTGTGTCTCAAGAGTCTACTGCCTGTGTAGACAAACACAAGAACAGTGATGTGCTTGAGAACCCAGAGGGACATCTTCCACCTAGTTCTGCCGTGTCTCAAGAACAGCATGAACACAGATCTCAAGTTTTGCTGGATGTTTATCCAGTCAAGGACTTTCATTCTTTTATTTCCGTTTCACTTTTTTCCATCATTATTGCAATTATTTCCATTAGAATGGCAGTGTTCCATGGACTTTTCCCCTAATTAACTTTAAACCAATCTTCCTATGAAATTATATTTCTCCATTATCCCACCATGTTAGATCAACCAACAGCATCTTCTTGGCTATGCCATTCATGTACAAAGTAAAATCTCGGAAATATGTTGGCTGAGCTCCTTTTTGCATCACAATTAATATAAAAAGTAAATAAGACTGCTCCACTGGCGCTGGGTGTTTTAAACATGCCATATCGACACCTGGAGAATAAGCGGCGCTGGTGGAGAGGCCGGCACTACTCACTCTGCCCAGGGATGCAGTCACCGCCGGTGGACACAGGTAGGTCCTACTCTGGGCGGTGGGGGGGCACGGGGAGAGCGGAGCGGGGTGGTAAGGGATGGGGCAGTTGGCCAGCCAGGCCAGGGACAGGGGAGGGATCATCGACAGTGCACTTTGCCAAATCCTGTCCCCCGTCCCGGGCCTGATCAGCCTTACACTGGCTCCTAGAATTTGCGTTGGCCATTTTGCCAGCACGTATCCAAGGAGGCCCATTGGGCCGACTGGGGCTCTACCTGGGGAAAAGGGACAAATGTCCCTTTCTCCCAAGGAGCACTCCAGCTCCACCAGCGTGGGCTCAATCCTGCAGTAACCGTCTTAGGTTCACCGCCGCTGCATTCTAGACAGAATTGGGCTCTGAGTCACTGCTTTTATGTCATTGTTTTTATGCTGTTGCTGTTTTTATGTTTTAATCCATATTGCTAAACTTTGTATTTTTAAATTGTCTTTGATGTTTTTTATTTATATGTTTTATGGTTGTATTTTTTAATTATACACCGCCTTGAGCATAAGAAAGGCAGCATATAAATCTTGTAAATAAATAAAACAGAACTCTGGCTCTATCCCTAGCATCTCCAAAAATGATTTTCACAAACCCTGGAGAGCCACTGTCAGTCAACTTAGACAATACTGAGCTAAATGGACCAATGTTTTGACTCTGTATGATACAGCTTCACACAACAATGCATAATCAACTTACAGAATTTGTCAATGCAGACAAGATAGGTCAGTGGACTGACTCAGTAGAAGGCAACTTTCATATGTTCAATGATTCATACTGAAATATTTCATATACATTATTCTGCAATAGGGAGACTTTCTTGGAGTGCATTTTTCTTAAAGTAATATGATCGAAATTTATATACCACGTAAGTGTCCATACAATCGGCATTTTACAGACCACTTTACTGCATAAAAAAATGATAATCTATAAAATAAATTGTACAGTTTGCCTGAGAATCTACAGAATAGATATCCACATCTACTCAAGCATCCACATCCATGAGAATGCATGCAATCTTCACTCCACCTAATCACCACACTTGGCAATCTCACAGTGTAAATGAAATCTATACAAAAGTTAAAGTTCAGATAGCCTGATCCTGGTTTACAAAGGAAGGAATTATACCAGCCTGAAACTGTCCTTGTAGACAAAGTAGAAGCAAGGTAATAACTTCTAGTGCAATATGCTAAAAAGTTTTGTTGTAGTAGTCCTTACTGTATTATTTGCATATTTATAGCAGACAGTAGCAGCAGCACTGTTGCATTCCTTTTCTAAAATGTTGAAGTTTAAAAGAAATGAGTAAGCTGGCAGTGTAATTAAATTCATATACTAATATAAATTGTTTGGTAAGCAGGTCCTGGGTGCTGTACAGTAGTAGGAAGGATGACTCTGCCCATAAACTACCAATCATATACCTGAGGAAATATTCATAATGCTAAAGCGATCTGTCCTTCCCATTGCTTTATTTAGCAGTAGCTTGTACAACCAGTACCTAGGTCAGTACAATAATGGGTGGTTGATTGCAGCAATTACAGTGCAATCCTGTGCAGGTTTACTCAGAAGCAAGCCCCACTAAGTTCAATTGACCTTTCTCCCAGGTAAGCATGCATAAGATTACAACCTAGCAAGGGAACTACCATTTTAAGTCTTTGGGCATTGAGGGGCTGGAAATACACGGGGGGCGCCGTATTCGCAGGGGACACGTTCCAGGCCCCCCCGTGGAAACCGTGGAAAGGGGCGACTGCCCCCTCTGCAGTTTTCTGAGGCCCCCCGTGGACCCCGCAACCCCCCTCAGGCATGTTTAACTTTGGAGGCTTCCTTTTTCTTCAACACGAATGCGATGAACAGGCCTCATGCGACTTCCTGCAGGCCCGACCATGGAGACTAGGTTCCTAGAGAGGCTGCAGAGACTCTCTAGGCACCTAGTCTCCGTGGATGGGCCTGCAGGAAGTCGCATGAGGCCTGTTCATTGCGTGTGTGTTGAAGAAAAAGGAACTTTCCAAAGTGAAAAGTAAGTGCCTGGGGGGTCCGCAGGGGTTGCCCGTGGGGGGTTGTGCGTGCCCCTTCCCCCGCGACCCCCCAGGCACTTACTTTTAGCGTAGGAAGCTTCGTTTCTTCCTCAAAAGGAACACGCTTGCGTTTCTTTTGAAGAAGAAATGAAGCTTCCGATGCTAAAAGTGGGGGTCGCGGGGGGAGGGGGGATAACTAAAACCATGGATAGTGGATCAGCGGGTAGGGCCCCCCCTGTATGTGCACCATTTGCCTCTACCATTCTACTTACTAAACCTTAATTTTTTAAAACAAAATCTCTGTGATCAACCAGTGTGTTTCAGCTTCTTAAAACAGGAGTATGTTCTCAAGATTTGATAACAGTTAAGGCATAACTAATTTGTTTTCAGTGATCATGAGTAGCAGTGTTGCTTAAGAACATACAGATTGCCTTGTTAGATCAGAACAAAACTAATCCGGTCCAAAAATTCTGTCAACCATTCGGCACTGTATGAACCACCAGAAGTTGGCTAGTGGTCTGCCAGTGGACCACAGAAGCGTCGCTGGGGGGGGAAGGGGTTGTGGACCCTCGGGCGACACAGCAAGTGGCGGAGACTGCACTGGGTTTGGCCCACCCTCCCGCCCTGCGTCTCTGAATGGGTTTGAAGCGGTGGTGATGTCACGTCCAGTGGTGACGTCACGGGGGGGGGGGCGCATCACGATGCCACTGGTGTACCATGATCTACCCACTACTGACGCATCTGGTGGGGCCACTGTGTGATACAGGAAGCTGGACTAGATGGGCCTTTGGCCTGATCCAGCAGGGCTCTTCTCTTATGTTCTTATGACGCCTGGATGAGGTTATAGCATAACCTGGCAGTAGGCTATATCCATAACTGGAAAGATCTAGTTATGATGCCGTCCATTTATAGTGTATCACAACCATCAGGAATTTTTATGATCTTGGATAGTAGCTACTGTTTAAAATACATGAATCAAATGTTTTTCTATATTCTTTTGTCATAATAGTAATTGAAAATGAATATTCAGAGTAAAAGTATTTACTGTACTTTCCCTGCAATTTGCCCACTAATAGTGGAGATATAATTTCTCAGCATAATAAAGCAAAACGAATATAACACTTGCTCATATTACATGTAAAACACACACTAGAATAAAGTCAGTACGGTCCCAAAGTGTCACAACAGTAATCCGTGAACTAGCAACAGTTAATATTTGTATATTTGAGGTGCCATATCAAAGAGCATTTTTATTTATGAATAATTTTTAACTATCTTTTTTTTTTTAGAAAATGTATGGAATTAAAGGTAGAGGGTTTTTTTCTATTTTATGGTTCATACTTTATTATATAGAATTTTTGCTATGGGACCTCATCCAAAGTTTAGTCTTAACAGATGGGATCTTGTTGGGGTTCCACATATTTAGTTATTTAGGAGTTTAGTAAACAGTGATTTTATCCAGGCTGTGATTGGAACAGATGTGATCTTATCAGGGTTCCAGTTTTTTCAGGAGTGTAAAAACGCCATGATTTGCTGTACAGTGCTAGAGTTTACTTTTTGTGTTTTCAGAATCGAGGTCCACTTTAGCCAGAATTTGCCCCTGGGTTCTAAAACATCATAATAGGGAGCTAATGTCTTATTCTCTATTAATTCCATTAAATCCTTTTAATATTAGAGCATGTGTTGCTTTATAGCATTAACTAGTGTCTTGCACTCAACAGTATTTTCACAGTTTATGACACTGCTTAGGGCATTAACAAACAGCTGTTTGAATTAAATGAGCAGTTAAGGACCCTGTTCATTAACTCAAAAGTTTCATGTATTTTTAATTCTTTAAATCTAATGGTATTAACACCCTCCGAGAAATCTATCTTTGGTTATAATCTGCTTTGACCAATTTTGGTTTGAGGGGCAGGAAATGATATAAGTTATGTTGGTGATGGCTGTGGCCAACAAATTTTAGCTTTTATCACAGTTTCGTTTGTCTAACGTATAGAACTTCAAAAGTTGTTTATAGCATCTGTATTGAGAATGTTCCAATTTTGTTTACTGATGACTTAATTTAGCTAATGTAAGGAGGCAGTTGGAACAGAATTATTTGCATTTGAAATGGTGCAATCAAGGGTTTCTGACTGTCTCATTTACAAAAAAGAAAAAGAAGAGGAGAAATTCTGTTTGGACAGTGACAGAGTGCATAATGCAGCTATACATATAAAGTACTGCTTTAAGTCTCTGGTTTTTCATATACTTTAAAATACCATAGTTTAAGAAGTCTTCGGACTTCAGATAGTGAATGCGTTATTTTTTTCTATCAACTGAATTTTTAATATGGTCTCCCTTCAAACTACAAAGCTCCTAGTCTGATCAGGTTCACCAATGGACAACAATGTATGAAAACCTCCAAATAGAAACTATTGCACATCATTTTATTTTTCAGAATTGCAATTCTGTTGCATCTTCAACAGTAGAAGCAATGTTCATTATAAAGTATATAATGAACTGTACAGATAGTGTCCATGCATTCAATATTATTGTTCCTTTGTATAGATATATGGCAGCAAATGATCGACCTTGATCGACCATTAATGATAAATAAATGATCGACCATTAATTTGATGGCTTTAATGTAGGAAGTGAACCAGAAGTATCTCTTTTTAGTCAAAAAGCAGTCACAGAAAGCCCAGTCTAGCTTGAACCTGGGAAGCAGGGAGGAAGAATTTCTTCCTTCACTGTTTTCTCACTGAAAATAACCCTCCCCCAAAGCAGCTATTTAGTTCAAGAGCAAATATTTGCTTCAGTGGGAAGGGGGGCAGTGTTAACCTTCCCTCCCTGTATGCCACAGCCCCAAGCCAGATCAGGTTCCTATTAATTTTTTTTCCCTAAAAAGGAATACTTGTAGTCCACTTTCTGTGTTAAACCATCCATTAATGATGGGCTTAATGTAATATGTAGTCTGGCCCTTAGGTTTAGGTGAACATCTAGGCAGTGGCGTTCCTACACCCCCACGTGCCGCCACAAGCCCCACCCCTGTGGGGCGTGATGTCATTTTTGCATGCCACCACAAAAATTCGGCGGTGGCGCAGCGTGAAAACACCCCCTTGCACTTTTTTAACCGTTTTCGGGGTCAAACGGAGCCAGGGCGGGTGGGCTGGCCAAACACACGGCCAGCGGAGTGGCGTACGGCCGCACAAAGAAGACAAAAGTGGCGGAGGGGGCGAAGAAGCCGAGGCAAGTAACCCCCCACCATCTGGCCCCCAGCCACCCAGGGGCCCCCCCCGCCACCCCTAATGACGCCTATGCATCTAGGCAAATTCTAGAGATAGCAAATAGCTACTGAGAATTTCTCTCTACATGCTCCCTGTCCACATTATGTCTGACACTTGAAGAATACTATCAAGAGACATAAGAACATAAGAAGAGCCCTGCTGGATCAGGCCAAAAGCCCATCTAGTCCAGCATCCTGTATCACACAGTGGCCCCACCAGATGCCTCAGGGAGCACAAGACAACAAGATAACCTGTTTCCCGTTGACACTCCCTTGCACCTGGCACAGAGAAAACCCACTTCTAAAACCAGGAGGTTGCTTATGGCTTGTAACCTGTAATGGTCTTTTCCTCCATGAATCTGTCCAAACCCCTTTTAAAGGCATCTAGGCCAGGTGCCATCACCACATCCTGTGGCAAGGAGTTCCACAGATGAATTACACGCTGGGTAAAGATATATTTTCTTTTGCCTGTTCTAACTCTCCCTCCACTCAATTTTAGTGCATGTCCCCTGGTTCTGGTGTCATGCGAGAGGGAGAAGAATTTCCCTCTATCCATTCTCTCCATCCCATGCATCATTTTATACGTTTCAATCATGTCCCCCCTCAGGTGCCTTTTTTCTAGACTGAAAAGCCCCAGACACTGTAGCCTTTCCTCATAAGGGAGGTGCTCCAGCCCACAAATCAATCTAGTCGCTCTTTTCTGCACCTTTTCCAATTCAACTATATCCTTTTTGAGGTGTGGTGACCAGAACTGGACACAATACTCCAGACTATTGCCAGAAGAGTGTAGACTGCAATGTGTGATACAGAGGAGAAGTCCTTCTGTTTCCCTTTTGTTATCTTCCATTTCTTGAGTGGCTGTGCTAATTTTGAATAGGTGGAGTCAGTTGCTATGGTTGTGTTTATAGTGACACATTAATCTCAAGTATTAATATTATCTGCTCTGCTCTTTAACATCAGTGTAAAACAACTGAGTTGAGGTTGTCTGGAGCTTGGAGTGCAGTTTCATGCATGTACTGATGACACCAAGCGCTATATATTCATTAACTATGCTCCTTGGAACAGATGTCCTCACCCTGAATCAGTGCTTTGTTTTCATGACTAAATGGATAAGGAAGGGAAATCTAACATTGAATTCAGCAAGGTAATGCTTGTGAATATGTTTTGGCTGTTAGTGAGGCAAGTCTGACTATTGAGAATTAACCAAAGTATTTGACATGAAAGCTCCGCTATGCCATCTCCTGTTGTGAAGAACTTGCATTGCTCCTTGGTATAATAGGGAAGTGCATGGCATGAAGGAGCATAAACAATAGCTAAAGGCTAGTATGTAGGGTGGAGGAAAGCCTGAGATATCTCCGATCAGGCATGGGACTAGGGCTCATTTTAGAGACTATTCTGTGGCATTGATGCACAAAGTATTGTCCAGCAGAGTTTTTTTCAAGCAGTCTTACAAGAACTTAGCCTAGAAGAGAGGAGGACACCTGTTGTGACATGTTTGCTTAACAATTGCAGATAAAATTGCTCATATATGTTCTGACTTATGAATGTTCTGACTTATGAGTATCAACAACCTCAGATATGCAGACGATACCACCCTAATGGCAGAAAGTGAAGAAGAACTAAAGAGCCTCTTGATGAGGGTGAAAGAGGAGAGTGCAAAAGTTGGCTTGAAACTCAACATTAATAAAACTAAGATCATGGCATCTGGTCCCATCAATTCCTGGCAAATAGAAGGGGCAGAAATGGAAGCAGTAACAGATTTTACTTTTCTGGGCTCCAAGATCACTGCAGACGGAGACAGCAGCCATGAAATTAAAAGACGCTTACTCCTTGGAAGGAAAGCTATGGCAAACTTAGACAGCATAATAAAAAGCAGAGATATCACCATGCCAACAAAAGTTCGCATAGTCAGGGCGATGGTGTTCCCAGTAGCAATGTATGGTTGCGAGAGTTGGACCATAAGGAAGGCTGAGCGCCGAAGAATAGATGCTTTTGAACTGTGGTGCTGGAGAAGACTCCTGAGAGTCCCTTGGACTGCTAGGAGATCAAATCAGTCAATCCTAAATGAAATCAACCCTGACTGTTCCCTGGAAGGACAGATGCTAAGGCTGAAACTCAAATATTTTGGCCACCTAATGCGAAGAGAGGACTCTCTGGAGAAGACTCTGATGCTGGGAAAAATTGAAGGCAAAAGGAGAAGGGGAAGGCAAAGGATGAGATGGTTAGACAGCATCACTGATGCAACGAACATGAAAATGAGCGAACTCAGGAAGATAGTGGAGGACAGGAAGGCCTGGCGGGATGTGGTTCATGGGATCACGAAGGGTCGGACACGACTTAACGACTGAACAACAACAAGACCATACAGAGTGTCCTAGACCTTGACATGTTGCATTTTACAATTCCTGTTGATGTTTTCTGAGGTTGTCATCAAGGTTCATGCAGAAGTTCATCTGGACATCTGCCCAACGGCTAATTGGAAAAGGCTGGATTAATCTATCGAGGTGTCAGGGAAAGGCACTCCTGGGAGAAGGTATGGTGACCAAGGGGAGTAGCAGCTAGAGGTTAGTGTGCATGCACCCTTCTTGCTCTCTGCTTTCCTACTGGACCAGTGGCTGAACGGGGGGGAAACTTTGGTAGTTTGCATCCGCTGTCACCATCCCAGGCTACAGGGACCAGACAGAGGAGAGCCATCTGAGGGAAAAAAAACTATCCCAAGAGAGCACTAAACTCCAGGGGTTGTTATTAAAAATCAGACCCCTGGGTAAGGCTCCCCACCATAGTATGCAGCAGTCACCATTTTGGCACCACTGCATCGGCAAGGGGGAAGGATAGGATTGGGCTATAAGAAGAGCCAAGTTAAACTGTGGCAAACAAGAATCCAGGATAAAACTTTCTAAGAGAGGCAGGTAAGCCAAGTCATCCTAACAAGTTGCTCAGATTAAATAACCAAGGAAGATCCCATAAGTAATATGAGGAGAGAGAAGTTTTTGGAACCTGCAGGTAACCCAACTTCCTGCCTGAACAGATCCATGTTTTGGTATCCAAATACAGCTCCTGGCTGCATTTAGAAATCCTGTAGTTCCCTCCTATGGACAGCTGTCACAATGGCACAAGGAATAGATAACTGGTACAGTATATTTTCCTCTGGCTTCAGGTTTTGAGAACTGCAGTGCCAGATACTATCTTGAAATTGAATCCGTGAAAATTACAATAATTGGCCACCTTGTATCAGTTCTACTTAAATATTTTCTAAAAATTAACTCCATCTCAATATTTTCGTTTATGAAGAAACTTGATGAAGTGGTTACTACTATATTCCAATCTAATACTGAAAAAAGGGATTCTCCTGTGACATCAGCCTTACAGCGCAATCCTGCCGGAAGCCATCGTGAAAGTGCCATAAAGCACATTCGCAACGACTCGGGAATGAGGGCGGCTGGTGCAAGGCCAACCACCCTCACTCCACCGCTGGGACGTACCCACATCCGCCAGAGGCAGGTAAGAGATCCCCTGGCGGGGGCAGTCCAAGGCAAGCAAGGGAGGTCATTGGCCAAGCCAGCCCGAGGGGGCGGGGATGACATCTGCCATGTCCCCGCCTCCCACCAGGCCAGCTCGACCGTAACACGGCCTCTTCCTGGCCCTTCCCAGTTCTACACCGGGGGAAGGGGACAAATGTCCCCTCTCTCCGAGTAGACCTCCGGGCTGCTGCAGAGCTGCCCGGAGTGAGCATGGGATCCGGCGGGTGGCCCTGGGCCTCCCGCCGGATAGTTCCATAGGATTGGGCTGCCCTTCATATAATGTCTTTTCTCATTTTTGCTAGGATAAGTTATGTATTGTTTTTTAGATGCTCACCTATCCAGGCCAAAATTTTGACCCATGTTTCCTCAGTGGATCTACTGAAATGTACTTGACACATACATGAATAATTGTATTCATTTTTTGTAGCACCCATTTTTGTCCGCATTCATGTGGATTAGGAAACACAATTTTACAATATATTCCATGGGGCTAAAATTAGCCTTCCTCTTCTGAATTTAGTCATATTCTTGTTTAAATTGCCTTTCTATCATTCACAGAATTACATTGATTCAAGATAAACATGAAAAAGAAAAACATGTCATATACATGTGTAAAAAAACTGTTAATACTGTATATGCTTCAAAAACAGAAATAAACACTTTTTACTTATTTTCTTTCCTCCTAAGTACCTAGACCAGGGGTTCTCAACCTTTGGAGACCTGAGTACCCCCTATCACGGTCCAATTTTCTGAAGTACCCCCTGCTAATTAATTGCTAATTAATTTGATTGATCAATCAATTAATTATCTAATTAATTAAATAAAAAGTACTAAAACAATTTTAAATGTGAAAAAATGTCTTAACTGTGTGTGTGTGTGTGTGTGTGTGTGTGTGAGAGAGAGAGAGAGAGAGAGAGACAGACAGACAGACAGACAGACAGACAGACAGGGGGATTGCATTTAAGTTCTAATTAACAGGTAACTACTGATTGATGCTGATAAGGGGCAGGTTCTGGCGTACCCCCTGCCATTGGTCCGCATACCAAAGGTTGAGAACCCCTGACCTAGACCTATTGACTGTCTTACAAAGGCAAAAACTGCACATTTTTTATATTACTCATGGTAATGTGTAAACCAAATGTAGCAAAGCTCAACTTTTATAACCAAGGCTGAATAACCTGAGTTGACATTAAAAAGGTAGAAGGGATAGAATACTGCATGACTATTATCATGCCATGAATAGCATAATTTGGTGTCTTTTAAGGAATTTATTGCCTTCCCTCAGAATTCAGAGATTCTCAGCTATCATATTGAAAACAACATGTTTCCAGCTTTTCTGAGCATGGCAAAACAAATGTTTTGAGGAAAATAACTGCAAACTGTTCATAGTGTAAAAAGATAATTATTCCTATTTATTTAATAACCTTTCTTTCTTGCCTGATCTTATAAAGCTCTTCTATGCTTTTAGCTGAATGTGGGTCATATGACTGACAACAAACTGCAAAAAGGCACATCAAAGAGCAATTGAATCAATGTAGGATTTTATTCTTTAATCACCTTATCTCCAGATATTTTGTTAAAGGTGGATCCAGCATTTCCCCCCCCAAAAAAAAAGATGTTAAGAAAGATCCAGCATTCCCCCCCAAAAAGATGTTAAGAATTACTATAGAAATGGTGTCATGATTCAGAATTGGTAAATATAGTGAACATCCATCTGCCATCAGTCAGCAGCTCACCTGAGGCGCTCCTGGCTTCTCCCTCTCTGCCTTTGCGTTGTGAAAAAAACTCCAGTCATATGGAGACGAGGAAGAGGGAGCGTGCAGCCAGACTACTGGTCAACCAATAAGGGTTGTTTCTCAATTTAAGATTCCCATGTCTGTCAATGGTTGCAATCAGTAGTTAAGCAAACAAAAATAATTCCTATTGGCAAGTTGGAAAGCTTCCGTCATAGAGAGTCACACACACACACACACACACACACACACACACACACACATTCACTGACATGATTATGACATCACTGGTCTATATTCCAGCTACTTTTCAGGGTCTCTCCTGCGTTAAGTAGTCTGCTGTCAACTCGAAGGCCCCAAAATTTAATCAAGCCTTTGAAGTGAGAAGGTTGACGTATTGATATGGGTGAAGATGAGGGTTGTGCTTCTACTAAGCCAGACTCATACTTTCTGTCCTACCTTACTTAATAGATCTGTTGTCGTTTGCATGCCACAAAAGCTTATGGCATGAGATATTTAAGGATGAAATAGTAGCATAGTGACTGTTGAAAGGAGGGGGCACTTCAGAGTATTGCTATCTGTTGGAGAGAACAGAAGCAGCCCAAATCTACTTACGTTTTATTATTTTATGCAAACTACCTTAGAGATCACCTCCTGGATTGAATGGTAGGATAGAAATCAAATTCTTGATTATCTGCTTGGTGCTTGCAAAAACTGGTCAGCGGCAGCAAATGCTTCCACATGATTTAACAATTTTGCCCCTGAGAAAGGCCTTTCTAAAGCTACATTTTAAAGCCATGCCTTTTGTTGTTCTTGATAGGAAGTTATTTAGGGTTTGTGACCAGTCTTTCTGTGAACAGGCTAGAGCAGGGGTGGCCAAGCTTGCTTAACATACGAGAACTTGAACAATACAGGGAAAAGTATATTACTAACAGACTGACAAAATTGTAAAAAAAATAGAGAGAGAGAGAGTTTTCTTTTTTGCTACTGTGACAAAAAAAAGGATGTCAATTCATCCAGGCGGTTGCAGTGCCTTGTGATCATAAACATTGACTATATAGAAAGAACATACTTTGATTTGGATTGTACAAACCATTCGATGTGGGTTGAATTAATTCAAGCAATGTACAGCTTATAAACACAGGTAAACTTTATAAATCAATCCTATCCACCAGTGTATCTCCACAAAGCATAGTGGAGCAAGGGCAGAAACACAGCTCTCTTGGAAGAGGGTGGCCACGTGAAACAAACACAAGCCTCTCCATGGCAAGCGTTCAAGTCTGTGTGAGGAACATGCAGCAGCTGGAAGGAGCCTTTATGCCAGGGGAGGGACTGGAATAAATCACAAGAGGAGCCACAGCACACAGGCAAAACAAGGTGCTGGTAGCTCACAGCACAAAGACACAGGCTGGGAGCCAGGCAAGATAGGTTCAAGCCCAGCCAAGGCAGTCACCTTTTGCATGACTGGCCAGAGATAGCCATAGCAGGGACCTGTCCCCCACCATTGTACCGCACGCTGCATCGGATGCTGGGGGGGGGGGGCAACCGGACAGCAAAGCTATGCTTTGCTCAAAAAAAGTATTCCTTGGATGTGTGTGACTGGGATGAGGAGACTTGAACCATTGGTGAAGGGACTCCTGGCACTTCTTTGCTGTTGCACGTTTGCTTCGGATGCCACTGTAACTCCTTGTAGGAGGGGTGTGTGTGCAGTGGCATCCTTGCATATCTCTCTCTCTCTCTCTCTCTGGTGTCATTGGGGCATCTTTCCATGGTTAGAGGTGGTGCCTGTTGCTGTGTTGCTCATTCCTCTTGGCTGGCCTGGGGGTGTCTCCCCAGCATTGGCCACTCATTGGATCTACATCTGCCACAACCCCCTGCTCAGTTTACCTTGGAGGCACATCTCTGGCTGCCAGTGTTGGGGCTGATTGGATTGGTCATTGGCTCATAAGAACATAAGAAGAGCCCTGCTGGATCAGGCCAAAGGCCCATCTAGTCCAGCATCCTGTATCACACAGTGGCCCCACCAGATGCCTCAGGGAGCACACAGCCAACAAGATAACCTGTTTCCTGCTGCCACTCCCCTTCACCTGGCACAGAGAAAACCTACTTCTAAAACCAGGAGGTTGCTTATGGCTTGTAACCTGTGATGGTCTTTTCCTCCACGAATCTGTCCAAACCCCTTTTAAAGGCATCTAGGCCAGGTGCCATCACCACATCCTGTGGCAAGGAGTTCCACAGATGAATTACACGCTGGGTAAAGAAATATCTTCTTTTATCCGTTCTAACTCTCCCTCCACTCAATTTTAGTGCATGTCCCCTGGTTCTGGTGTTGTGTGAGAGGGAGAAGAATTTCCCACTATCCACTGTCTCCATCCCATGCATAATTTTATACGTCAAAATCATGTCCCCCCTCAGGCGCCTTTTTTCTAGACTGAAAAGCCCCAAACGCTGTAGCCTTTCCTCATAAGGGAGGTGCTCCAGCCCATGAATCATTCTGGTCGCTCTTTTCTGCACCTTTTCCAATTCAACTATATCCTTTTTGAGGTGTGGTGACCAGAACTGGACACAATACTCCAGATGTGGCCTTACCATCGATTTGTACAAAGGCATAATGCCAGCGGGTGGCGCAGCGGGTTAAACCGCTGAACCATAAGCTGTCAATCGAAAGGTCGGCAGTTCGATTCCTGCGACGGGGTGAGCGCTCGTTGCTTGGCCAGCTCCTGCCAACCTAGCAGTTCCAAAGCATGACAATGCAAGTAGATAAATAGGTACCGCTTGCGGGAAGGTAAACAGCGCTCCGTGTTCCAGCTGCATGCTACGTGCTGCAGCAAGGAGAGTCATGCCGGCCACATGACCACGGAGGCGTCTTCGGACAACGCTGGCTCTTCGGCTTTGAAATGGAGATGAGCACCACACCCTAGAGTCAGACATGACTGGATTTAGTTGTCAGGGGATACCTTTACCTTTATAATGATATTGGCCGTTTTATTCTCAATCCCTTTTTTAATGATCCCGAGCATGGAATTGTCCTTCTTCACAGCCTCCGCACACTGGGTCGACACTTTCATCGACCTGTCCACCAGCACCCCAAGATCTCTCTCTTGATCTGTCACAGATAACTCAGAAACTATTAGCATACAGTATATGTGAAATTTTGGTTTCTTGCCCCAATGTGCATCACTTTACACTTACTTACATTGAAGCGCATCTGCCATTTTGCTGCCCATTCTCCCAGTTTGGAGAGATCCTTCTGGAGCTCTTCACAATCCCTGCTGGTCTTCACCACCCGGAAAAGTTTAGTGTCATCCGCAAACTTGGCCACCTCGCTGCTTATCCCCAACTCCAGGTCATTTATGAACAAGTTGAAATGCACCGGTCCCAAGACCGATCCTTGGGGCACACCGCTTTTCACCTCTCGCCATTGTGAAAATTGCCCATTGACTCCCACTCGCTGTTTCCTGGTCTTCAACCAGTTCCTAATCCACAAGAGGACCTGCCCTCTTATTCCCTGACTGTGGAGTTTTCTCAAAAGCCTTTCATGAGGGACTGTGTCAAATGCCTTCTGAAAATCCAGATATATAATATCCACGGGTTCGCTCGCATCCACATGCCTGTTGACCTTTTCAAAAAATTCTAACAGGTTTGTGAGGCAAGACTTCCCCTTGCAGAAGCCATGCTGACTCTCCCTCAGCAGAGCTTGTTCTTCTATGTATTTTAAGATTTTATCCTTAATGAGACTTTCCATCTTCCCTGGAACAGATGTTAGGCTGACCGGCCTGTAGTTTCCCGGGTCCCCCCTCCTTCCTTTTTTAAAGATTGGCGTGACATTAGCTATTCTCCAATCCTCTGGCACAGTGGCCGTTTTAAGGGACAAGTTGCATATTTTGGTCAAGAGGTCAGCAACTTCATTCTTGAGTTCCTTCAGAACTCTTGGGTGGATGCCATCCGGGCCTGATGATTTATTGATCTTTATTTTGTCAATTAAGTCTGAGACGTCTTCTCTTTTAACCTCTATTTGACTTAATTCTTTAGTCAGGGGAGGCCATTCCGGCAGCGGTATTTGCCCGAGGTCTTCCGCCGTGAAGACAGATGCAAAGAACTCATTTAATTTCTCTGCAGTCTCCAAGTCCCCTTTTATCACCCCTTTCTCTCCCTCACCTTCCAGCGGACCAACCGTTTCCCTGGCAGGTTTCCTGCTTCTAACATATTTGAAGAAGCTTTTATTATTCCCTTTTATGTTGCCTGCCATACATTCCTCAAAGTCTTTCTTGGCCTCCCGTATCATCTTTTTACATTTCTTTTGCCACAGTTTCTGCTCCTGTTTATTTTCCTCATTAGGGCAAGACTTCCATTTACGGAAGGAAGCTTCCTTGCTTTTTATAGCCTCTTTAACTGTGCTTGTCAGCCATGCCAGCACCCTCCTGGACTTAGTCGAGCCCTTCCTCCTTTGTGGGATACACTCCCGCTGGGCCTCTATTACTGTTGTTTTAAACAGCCTCCACGCACTCTGGAGCGATTTGCCTTTTTTTACCTTCTCTTTCAGCTTTTTTTTTTAACTAGTCTCCTCATTTGGGGGAAGTCTGCCCTTCGGGAGTCAAGGGTTTTTGTGTCAGATTTGCTAGGCACTCTCCCCCCGACATGCATGGTGAAACAGATCGCAGCATGGTCACTGTTCCCCAACGGTTCGGTAACATTTACATCCCTGATCAGATCTTGATTGCTACACAATATCAAATCCAGAGTCACCTGTCCTCTGGTCGGCTCCGTGACTAGCTGCTCTAAGGCACAGTTATTTAGCATATCCAGAAATCCAGTCTCTCTTTCATGACCAGAGCATGAGTTGACCCAGTCGATGTGAGGATAATTGAAGTCCCCCATGACTACAATCCTGTCTCTCGTTGACACTTCCCTGATTTGCTTCCTCATTTCAAGATCCCCTTCAGGTTTTTGATCTGGAGGACGGTAGCATGCCCCTACTATTACATCGCTCTTTGAGCCTAGTAATCTAACCCACAGTGATTCTACGGAGGAGTCAGAGCTCCCTTCCAGCTCTACTCTGGTGGATTCTACCCCTTCTTTGACATAGATGGCCACTCCACCTCCAACACGCCCCTCTCTGTCCCTCCTATAGAGTTTATATCCTGGGATTGCAGTATCCCACTGGTTCTCCGCATTCCACCAGGTTTCCGTTATACCTACTATATCAATGTTTTACCTAGCCACCAAACATTCCAGTTCTCCCATCTTTGCCTGTAGACTTCGTGAATTTGCATAAAAGCACTTATATACCAGGTCCCCCAAGGAGGGCTGCGTGTTTGCACCTTTATCCCTGCAGCCCTCTGTCCTGCTAGATTGGCTGTCATGTCCCATCACGCTACCACTCCTAATTCTTACTCTATTATTACTTGACTGTTCCCAATCCTCTGCACCCTCATTCCCTAGGAACGAGGAGTCCCGAACCAGATGCCCCTCGGCTCCTGTCAGCTTTCCCCCAGGGGTCAGTTTAAAAGCTGCTCTGCCACCTTCTTAATGTTACGCGCCAGCAGCCTGGTTCCATTTTGGTTCAAGTGAAGTCCGTCCCTCTTGTACAGGCCCAGCTTGTCCCAAAACGTTCCCCAGTGTATAACAAACCTAACCCCCTCCTCCTGACACCAGTATCTCATCCATGCATTGAGACCCCTGAGCTCTGCCTGCCTAGCTGGCCCTGCGCGTGGAACAGGTAGCATTTCTGAGAACGCTACCTTTGGGGTCCTGGATTTGAGCTTCCTACCTAGCAACCTAAATTTGGCCTCCAGGAGCGTCTGGCTACATTTCCCCACGTCGTTGGTGCCAACATGCACCACAACCGCTACCTCCTCCCCAGCACTCGTCTACCATCTAGACAAGTGTCCAATTAGGATTGTCTGCAACCTTCGCACCAGGCAGGCAAGTCACCATGCGGTGTTCAATTAGGATTGTCTGCAACCTTCGCACCAGGCAGGCAAGTCACCATGCGGTCCTCACATCCGTCACAGACCCCCCCTCTCTATGTTCCTGACTATAGAGTCACCCACGACAAGAAGCCCCCTTCCCCTCCTCCCCAGAGGAGTATCCATAGTGCGACTGGTTACGGGCCCATCACCTGAAGAAGGGGTCCCCACTGGGGAATTGTTTCCTTCTTTTCCAGAGCGACGTCCTCCAGCCCTGAGACTCCCTTCCCTGGCAGCTGAGGAGCTGGCCAACTGAGGATGGGATGATGCCTCCACGTTCCTAGAAGTCTCACCCTGGTCCCTCTCTTCCTGTCTCTGCTTCTCCAGGTCAGCAACCATGGCTTCAAGGGAGTGAACCCTGAGAGCCTGGAGCTCTTTGCACCGAGCACACACCCATGACTTATGCCCAAGAGGCAGATAATCATACATGTGACACTCGGTGCAAAACACTGGATAGCTCCCACCCCTCTGCTGGCTGTCTGACTGCATAGCTTTTGTGTGTAAGGTATGGGTTTATCTAAGTTTGGGTACCTTAATGTTGTTGGAGCTCTCCCCTCTTCAAGGGAAGTGCCGGGCAGTGTGTGGGGCCTGGCTTCCTCGCCCCGCTGCTGAACTCACACAGCTGCTTAACTCGCTGTGTCTTCTTTTACCTTGGCACTTTGTCCCAGTGAGGCACTGGGTCCCAGTGAGGCCACTCGCTGCTCCTGAAAAGGGCTCACTCGCAAACCAGCCCCAGATTTAAACTGTTATGTACATAACAGTTATGTACATAACAGTATGCACATAATAGGCTCCTTGGATGTTGCACCAGTGACACGTGGATGATGCACTGCTGTCATGGTGATGACACATTGATGTCACACAGATGATGTGCTGACATCACACCAATGACCTGCCAGTGTCACAGCAATGATGCATTGCTGTCATAGTGATGATGTGCTGATATCACGCCAATGATATGGTGACATCAGGATGCTGCTTCATGGATAACGAGCTGTGTCAGTGTCTCTTGGGATGCTAGGAGTGTTACTGGAAAGGGCTGTGCCAGCAATTGATTTGCCAGGACAGGCTTGACATTTGACCTTTGTGCCAGAGTCAATGCGCCATTGGTGTGGTATCACTAGGACAGGCTTAGGATATGGTGGACACCACACCAGTGTCTGTGCGCTGTTGGCACGGTGTCCAATTAGGATTGGGCTGTAAATCATCCTGCAAATCCATGGTCACATATTTATGAATGATAATTTATGATGGCCAGTGTTTTTTAAGAAATGAACTTTACTGTCTTAATTTAAGAAATTATATCCTTTCCTACACTAAGGACAGCTTGTGATGGATGCGCACCTTGTCTATCATGCAGCTGCAATATCATAAAAAGTTAAAAACAATAACAAGTAGTACTATAGTGTTTTTTAAGTTTAATTTTTTAACGTGGCCTTAAGACCCGAAAGACTGTGCAAAAAAAAACAACAAGTAGCATGAAAAACGTAAAAATGCAGCATTAAACTTGTGTTTAATGAGTGAGGAGTTAGTACAAGTAACAAGTGATTGATAATTAAATTATTTTCAGCATACTGTAAGTATATAGATCTCATGCATTTAACATGACAGACAAGTGTTTATGAGATATTTGATCATATTTATTTGGTACGTCATAGGAAGCTGCCTTATACCTAGTCAGATCATTGGTACACCTAACTCTGTATTGTCTACATTGATCAGGAACAGTGCTGTAGAATTTCTGACAGGGGTCTTTCCCAACCCTACTGGGAGATGCTAGAGATCTTTGCATAGAAAGGCTGCACACTACCCCTAAGCTACAGTCCCCTTCCCAAGAGGTCTTTTCTTTATTTTGAAATGATAATGAATAAAAACAAAAGTAAAGGTAGGAGAAGATGAGTCAAGATGAAAAAGGAATCAGTAGAGGTGTGTCTGAAAGGATAGCAATTGCTTCATCCTGAAGAAGAGGACCTATTTTTCAAGAATACAGACTATTGACAGTCACACAGTGAGTTTTCCTTGCCAGTTACTGAAGAAAACATGAGGTTTTAAATGGAAGTCTGTTATTGTATGAGCTGTATTCAAATACTTTAATAGTTTGCTATTTTTCAATCTCCTTACCAAGTTGGTTATAGAAAACGTTACCTACCAAGCTGGTGATAACAGACCAGGCAATACTGGACTTTAAAGACCACTAGCTGCCATTATGTTCTTATTAGCCAGACATTTGTTATCAATGAAATGCTGCAGAACTATTGTTCCAAGGCTGTTGCTGTAAAACCATAGTGCATTGTAGTTTGTTGGAGGTTAGTAGCACTTGTTAATTTGATCAAGGCTGAAGTTTACGGAGGATAAAGTAAACAATGCAAACTGCAGACACCATCAGTTTCCTATGGGCAGTGAAGTGTAGTTTGTTCCATTTACACTTCACAACAACATCTGATGGGCTTTGTCAGTGCTGCACAGAGTAATTAAACCTGAAATCAATAGCAGGCATTTGTCATGTTTACAGCCGCTCTTTCTGCTGGGTTAAACTCATCAGTTTAGTGCCGTTCTGTTTTACTGCAGAGACACGCTCCATTATTTCTTCAGGTACAGTTGAGATATTCAGTTACATGCCCAATAGTTTGAATACGACAGTAAGATTAAAAGGGGCAGGCAAATGGACAGTTTTTGTAATTTATTCACTGATTTCCTTAAACGGTGCTGGATTTCCATTTTCTTCCACCTTTCCTTGTATGAAACCCCTTTGTGCCCCAGGATAATACATTCCCATTGTCCAATAACTGGAATGAAGGCAGCATTAAAATTATAGGAAAGTTGATGCAGAACATAACTGCGTCAAGGTAATTCATTTGAACCATACAAAAATAGTCAGTGGACTAGTTTTATTGCAGCAAAGCAAAACTGGGGTTGGCTTTTCACAACACAGAATCATGGCATTGGATGGGATCCTGGAAATTTCCTGGTGTGAACACTCTGCAATGGTCACGTTCTTTAGACTGGAATGGTTTATCCCTCATAAATGATTATCTGTTTTAAACACTTTATGGAAAAAGTAATTCAGCCTCTCTGGACATCATTGTTAATATTCTTTTAATTGAATATTAACAATTATTTTAGCCTATTATTTCACAACTAGCTCTGAATGGCAGCCAATAACTAATCTTAATGGATTGGTTATGATACTAGAAATCTACTGTCAAGCTGTCCATCTTTCTAGGCTTTGAGTATGCTTCCAAATGATAAATGTAATTTAGAAAAGCATCCTCTTTGTTGTCACAGTGTTTTTGGTGAACTCTAACACTTAACATTAACTGAAATGAGTTTTATTTCTTCTAGGCCATGGTCTTTGACCCCAAAAATTTTAAGTTTGTGTTTATCTCTGCTGGCCATGAAAGTCTTAGATTGCATCTAACACTTAAATCCATCAGCACAGCTAGCTGGGAAATTATCCTATCGAAGATCTTCAGACAATGTCCTTTATTTGCAATCCTAAGCATACAGTTGGCTTTCCTCATCTGTGGATTTGACTCAGTGCGGGTGCCTCAAGTCTATGGTGGGGAGGGTTACGGTGCCGCAGTACCTTATGTAGAAGTTGTGCAGGCCCGCAGACCACTTCTCCGGCTGCCCTGTGCTCCGTAAATCACTGCAGCCGGCTTAGAACACTTGAAAAATTAAAGTGGAAGGTCTTCTGAGGTGCGCGCTGTGCTATGTATACTGAGGTATGCACCTCCGAAGACTTTCCACACATGACTGGAAGTCATTTCCAGTCGTGTTTTTCAAGTGTTCCAAACCTGCTGCAGTGATTTACGGGATGCGGGGCAGCCGGAGAAGTGAGCTGCGGGCCTGCGCAACTTCTACATAAAGTACTGCGGCGCTGTAACCCCCACTGTGGATTTGATTTAATATGGTTTTTGACATCCATGGGGAATGGAACCCAGGAATGGAACCCCCACAGATACTGAGGGCCAACTGTATTTACTAGGAAATAAGTGTTATTGCACTCAATGTGACTTGATTCTAAATTAACAAGGTTTAGGTTTGTGTTTTGTTATTTGCTGTATATTGTTTTGTTGGATCTTATTGGATCTTATTGGATCTTATTGGATTTGTTGGATATCTTGTTGGATATGTTTTGTTGGAGCTGTTCAGTTTTTAAAACCATAAAGGGTGGATGGATGTGAGAAAGAAAGAATGGGGCAATTGAAATTTTTCAGGATAACATTGCTAACCCTCCAGGATTGTGGGGAGCAGCGAACAGTGGGCCTGCACCCCAAGTTTCCCAAAATTAGCATTGATCCCTAGATGACTACTGAAAACAATCCTAGAGATTTTAACAGAACCAGCCACTGAACGCCTTGGCTTTCTTTACTCAATGACATTTTGTCATTTGGGAAAAAAATCTCGAGGAATAGTTTCGGTCAAAGTTGACAATCCTGTTGAATGTGAGACCACAAGGCAAAATCATACAGGAATTTGGGTTGCGTGTGCTATCAGTATGCTGAATGACCCAGCTTGGGTGTTTCGTTTTCATTTGGTTTCCTGTAGATTTTTCAGTGCAGGCAAGATAATTATTCTACAGAAAACTCTGAAATGATAATAGTTGGTATACATTGTGACCTGGTTGATTCTCTGATCGTTTCACCTTCCTTTGCCACATAAAATTGCACCCTTTGGGTTCTCTGTCTGATGAAAAGCCTGTGCTACTTGTGAATTCAACCTGCATGCCTCAGTCTCAAAGCCAGATTATTGTAATAAATTCTACATAGGGCTGCACTTGAAGATTCTTTAAAGAATGCAACTGGTGTAGAACACAGTGGCCTGCCTTCTGATGGTTCTGGATCATTAAACCCGTGCTCCGGAGCCTTCATGGCCTTCTCATGGCAGGAGTTTAAAACTACTCAATACTGCACAACAGTTCTAGAAAGGAAATTAATCCTATGTGCAGAGTGCAACACTTCCAATCACACATTGCTAGAATGCCAAGGAACTCATCTCCCCAACTCATTTGGATATCCTATCCCCTCTCTTTGTTTAAGTGCATGCTTTGAGTTTGAGCTATAGTGACCCACACAGGTTGATGATATTATCGTTTTGAGCCACTACGGGCTATTGTAGACCTCTGTGTAAGTGCAGCATTGTGCCACACAAACAAATCCCACTCTTTCTTTGGTTGCTTTTCAGTGGTGGAAACCAACGAGTATGCAGAACCTCTCCAGAACGACCACTGGCGTCGCTGCAGGGGCAGCGGAGCTCTAAGTTCCGCTGCGGCTCCGACCCTCCGTTACACCGGAGCACGAAGCAGCCCCGCCCCCTCGCCTTAGGAACCATTCAAGGCGGTGAAAGCAGCGCTTTCACCACCTTGAATGGTTCCGAAGGCAAGGGGGCGGGGCCGCTTCCTGCTCCGGTGTAACGGAGGGTCTGAGCCACAGTGGAACTTAGAGCTCCGCCCCCCCTGCAGCAACGCCAGTGACAACGACCATACAGGAGATGTCAGGAATTGCATTGCTTGCTACTGCATGGGCCATACCTGATGATGCTGACTGTGTGCGCAGCTAGGAAGAACACTTAGCTGGATTGCATTGTCTCCATTTTCCAGATCCTGAATGAGCTAAGGGTTAAAAACTGTAGCATTCTTGAGATGGCATTTGCTGACATCTGGAAAGTGGAGCCAGAGAAGACATATGGCATCTGAGGCATCTGGTGGGGCCACTGTGTGACACAGGAAGCTGGACTAGATGGGCTTTTGGCCTGATCCAGCAGGGCTCTTCTTATGTTCTTATGTTCTTATATGTTGGGATTCATGTGCTTCTTTACCCAGGAAGGATCCCCATTGTTTTGGGGTCCAGTTAAGGATTTGACAGATTCTAGCAGGTTTCATCCACCTAAGAAACAGCCCCTCGCATTGCAATTTGGCCCTAGAGTGCTATTTCTCTCTGGTCCATGATCCTCTTTAAAAGTCAGTCTGCAGCCCCAGGAAAATCGGATCACTTCATTGTCGGGAACTGACCCCTGCCATTCTGAACTGAAATCATTTCTGAAAAGCCATGAGCTTGACTACCTTGCTGGAAATCACTAAAATGGAAATTACTGAGCAGACAAGCCAAGAGCAAAGCTGTGGTCTCTCTTCTATTTTTGCACTGAGAGTGAAGCTGTGGTTCCTTTGGCACTGTGTCTTTGGTCACCTCAACTGCGCTAGAAAAACATCTTGCTGGCTGATACATCTATCAGTACTATTCTAGCTGCAGTGCTGGCCCATTCACAATGTGAATGATGTGGTTCAGGGCAGACTGTGGGGAGCAGCAAACAAGTCTGTTGCCACCTCCCTCTGGCCCATCACAGATGGAACCTCCCCAATCCACTTCCTGCTTGCTACAAGCAAGTGAGAAGCAGATCTGAAGAAGACCGGGATCCAACCCCCTTACCTCACGCCTCCTTCACCTGGTCCTTCTAAACAAAACACAAATTGTGGGACATGCTGGGAGTGCTCCCAGTGCATTATGCACTTCCTGATTTGTTTAAAGGGACCATGCAAAGAAGGAGTGAGGCTAGGGGATAAGGGGCCTGATCATCACCTTCTACGTGGTTTTGGCGGCAGCGACCCTGTTTGGAGGGAAGGGGTGGTGGCGAGAAAAGGTTCATGCCATACCACGCCATGTCCCTGGGCCACCCCACTCAGCCCATTCTAGCTGAGTGGACTAGGAGGAGGAGGAGGCAGTGGGGGGGGCATATCTTTCCCTCAAAAGGGCAATTTGCATAATATAATTATTCATAATGATAATTTCCATGTGGGGATTTGAAGTTCTAGAGTTCATGCTAGTTACTATGATGTGCAGTGGGTGTGGGTAATAGGGGATGTGACTTAATCAGAAGAGCACATCTTGTCTTCCTGAGTGCATGAAATACAATCTAAGAACTAGACAAGGATGCTGAAAATAAGCCCAGCTTCCCTTTACTTGATATGTGACAGGCATAGGATCATGGAAAGATACTAAGGGTCTTGGGATGGAGGAATCTATTATTTATATGAATTTGTGCCAAATTACCACAAATTGCTACTGTGTAACAGAAACAGAATGAATGGAGGAACATTTTGTTTCCCAGAAACATTTTGCAACACCAGCTATTTTATGTTAACTCTAGACTATGCTCTATCACTTCTGTATGGCTAGACAGTTCTTGATCTGGGCAGAGGTCTGTGAAAATGGATGGACTGTTAATTTAATTGTAAAGTTGTTAAAATGCAAGCACAACTTGATTTTGGAAATAGAGCGTTTCACTAGGAGAGACCTCCCACTAAGAGCAGCCTTCCTGGCCATCCACTGTTTCACCTTGCAGCTTAGTGAGTCATAGAAAGGAAGGGTGCCTCCGAGACTCCCGGATCCAATCAATTAAGAGGCTTTGAATATTAATGTTGGAACACTAAGGTGAATGTAGAATGGCAGAAGGAACTAGTTTATCATATTGATGGTGTTGTGCTCAGATCGATCTTGGAGCACGTGTCCAAGATCACTGAAAGATTGGATTAGTTACCCTTAACATTTATCATCCTCACAATTGACATGGGTTAAGAGTGGGGTGTTTTTCCTGCTTATGAGAGAAGTGGGGATTCTAATTCTTGTTTAAGACTGTGAATAGGGAACCAGAGAGTGACAGAAAGATCTGTGTGTGTGTGTGTGTGTGTGTGTGTGTGTGTGTGTGTGTGTGTGTGTGTGAGAGAGAGAGAGAGAGAGAGAGAGAGAGAGAGAGAGAGAGAGAGAGAGCACTGCAGAGCACAACATATTGAATCTTATAGGTTTCATATAGGAAGAAACCTACATATAGGTTTCTTCCTCAATCTGACATGTACTTAATATTTTTGTGCTTATGTCAATGTAAAACACAGTTCTGTGCTAGTCTGTTGCCTAATGTGTATCTGCACACATGTCCATGGTACTGGGGCCATGCCAGGAGACTGTGACCCAGACCAGTCTTGTGTTGCTTTTGCTTGGGCTCATGGCAAGAGACCCCACAAGCCCCTAGGTAAACCAACTTTGGTTCACTGGAGCAATACTCCCTCCACCTTTCACATGCTGACTTGCAAGAAGCCTTGCTTATGGAAAATTTGGTGACTGGCTGCACCTTGCTTGGCCATCCTGCTCAGGACTGCAAATAATATCATACCTTGGGAGCTTCCTGCCTCTTGAGATAAACAGGAACATTTGTGGTCAGAAGAGATGTGCCTTTACACCCTGATTTCCCTCACCAACTTCAAGCAAGATCTTTATATTAATCAGGACATAGGTCTCCTGAGCAACTGAGAAGTCCCCAGCTGCACCCATCTCAGGATGCCAATTCATAGGTCACTACCATATCTACTGGGCCATCAAGGAACAAAAAAAAATGGTCTGGGATGAGCTTACTCATTTATAAATGAGTAAAGTCTCTATAAAAAGTCTGATCACAGACCCCTTATTGTTGCACACTCACCTCTGTCTTAAGCTGAGCATATCCCATTGGCACTGTATCAAGCCCCCACTCCTTTCAGTGACCTAAGAACCACTGTGCCTTCCGGCACTCAGGGCAGGTATTAAACTGCTTGTTTCTCTTTCCAGCCTTCCTTCTCCTCTTTCCCATGCCTCCTTCACCTTGGGTGCAATAATCCACAGCTCAGCCCCTGTTGTTAACCTTCCCCTAAGAAACACTCACGGGTCCCTTGGCTTGCTTCTGCCCTGAAGCTAGTTGAGGCTACTGCCTAGCTCCCATTGAGCTTGCTTATTGAACCAGTTTCTGTCTTTTCACTCCTGTTGAACTGGGAGATCGCTGCATCTGTGGCATCTAGCCCCCTCCTGCATCAACCCAAGAAACCACACCAGCAGATACAGATAGGTAACTTTGGCTGTTGGCACCCCTTACTGTTGCCCTAATTTGATCTTCTGTGTCTTGTGTACAGTCAAATTGATGGCACACTTAGTTTTTCTGTTCCCTCCTGCTTTATTTGGTGATGAGTGCTGTGAATGTGTTTGTGAGTTTAGGACTCTTTCGTCTGTCTTTTTATCAATGAACAGGAAAACCCAGAGATTAGCCCTAGGCCTCTTAAATCCATGGTTCCCCTTAACTGATCCAGCAAGACCTACGAACAGCAGACCACTTAATGACTCTTGCCTAAACAGGAGCCAGGTTTCCCATGCTCCACCGTCTCTCATTTCAGAGGGACTGCAGTGCTGGTTAAACAAGAGAGTATCGCCCTCGCCACAAGTAAGTGACATGCTTTATGGCCCATTGAGGGGATCACTCCTTGCTTATGACTACTGTCCCAGGCTACAGTGAACTCCACAAATCACAGTACCGTGTCACAGCTGGAACGCTTGGTTCTTTGTAGTTCGTTCCTCCCCCTCCCCCCAGTTTTTTCTCCTTTCCTTCTCCCCTGGTTTCCTTCTCTCCTGGTTCCTCTGGGCAATCTCCCTCATTTCCCATGATGCTAATGTCTCCCCATAAAACAGTCTATGCCCCCCTCTCCCTCTACCCCCCTCCATTTTGCATGCTTATGCATACCTCCTCCTCCTAAAAATTTCCCCTTTTTCCTGTACTGCCTAGCAACCACTACCATTTAGGACTTAGCAGTGTGTTGCATTGTGTAATTTTTGAATTCCCCTTCCCTTAGCAGGTGTTTCAGTCATTTATTTTTGTACTTTAACCTTTCATTGAAAAATACAGAAAATTCAGAGATCAGGTTAAATCCTGAGAGCATGTTCTATTTTTCCCCTCATGGATCATTGCCTTGTCGTGGCGAAGGGGCTTGCGTAACTCAATGAAGCCATGAGCTATGCCGTGCAGGGACACCCAAGACGGACAGGTCGTAGCAGAGAGTTCTGACTAAAAGTGATCCACTGGAGAAGGAAATGGCAACCCACTCCAGTAACCTTGCCAAGAAAATCCCATGAACAGTACCAAAAGGCTAAAAGATATGACGCCGGAAGATGAGCCCCTCAGGTCGGAAGGTGTCCAATATGCTACTGAGGAAGAGCGGAGGACTATTCCAAGTAGACCCAGAAAGAGTGAAGCGGCTGGGCCAAAGCCAATAGGACGTCCAGCTGTGGATGTGTCTGAGGTTGAAAGGAAAATCCAATGCTGCAAGGAGCAATACTGCTTAGGAACATGGAATGTGAGGTCTATGAACCAAGGCAAGCTGGATGTGGTCAAAAATGAGATGATAAGATTGAACATTGACATCTTGGGAATCAGCGAACTAAAATGGACGGGCATGGGCGAATTTAAGTCAGATGACCATCATATCTACTACTGTGGGCATGAAGCCCTTAGAAGAAATGGAGTAGCCCTCATAGTCAATAAAAGAGTGGGAAAGGCAGTACTGGGGTGCAACCTCAAAAACGACAGAATGATTTCAGTTCGAATCCAAGGCAAACCATTCAACATTACAGTAATCCAAGTGTATGCCCCAACCACTGATGCCGAAGAAGATGAAGTTGACCGGTTCTATGAAGACCTACAACACCTTCTAGAACTAGCACCCAAAAAAGATGTCCTTTACATCATAGGAGACTGGAATGCTAAAGTCGGAAATCAAGAAATAAACGGAACAACAGGCAAGTTTGGCCTTGGAGCGCAAAATGAAGCAGGGCAAAGGCTAACGGAGTTCTGTCAAGAGAACACGCTGGTCATAGCAAACACTCTTTTCCAACAACACAAGAGGCGACTCTACACATGGACATCACCAGATGGTCAATACCGAAACCAGATAGATTATGTGCTTTGCAGCCAAAGATGGAGAAGCTCTATACAATCAGTAAAAACAAGACCTGGAGCTGACTGTGGCTCAGATCATGAGCTTCTTATTGCAAAATTCAGACTTAAACTGAAGAATGTAGGGAACACCACTAGACCAGTCAGATATGACCTAAACCATATCCCTTATGAGTATACAGTGGAGGTGAAGAATAGATTTAGGGCATTAGACCTGGTAGACAGAGTGCCTGAAGAACTATGGACGGAAGTTCGTAACATTGTACAGGAGGCAGCAACTAAAACCATCCCAAAGAAAAAGAAATGCAAGAAAGCAAAGTGGCTGTCAGATGAGGCTTTACAAATAGCTGTGGAAAGAAGGAATGCAAAAAGCAAGGGTGAAAGGGAAAGATATAAACAACTGAATGCAGAGTTCCAGAGAATAGCAAGGAGAGATAAGAAGGCCTTCTTAAATGAACAATGCAAGGAAATCGAGGAAAACAACAGAATGGGGAGGACTAGAGATCTCTTCAAGAAAATTGGAGATATCAAGGGAATGTTTTGTGCAAAGATGGGCATGATAAAGGACAAAAAAGGCAAGGACCTAACAGAAGCAGACGAGATTAAGAAGAGATGGCAAGAATACACAGAAGAACTATACAAGAAAGATCTTAATGTTCCTGATGACCACGCTGGTGTGGTCACTGACCCAGAGCCGGACATCCTAGAGAGTGAAGTCAAGTGGGCCTTAGGTAGCATTACTAACAACAAAGCTAGTGGAGATGATAATATCCCAGCTGAGCTACTTAAAATCCTAAATGATGATGCTGTGAAAGTGCTGCACTCAATATGCCAACAAATTTGGAAAACTCAGCAGTGGCCAAAGGATTGGAAAAGGTCAGTTTACGTTCCAATTCCAAAGAAGGGCAGTGCCAAAGAGTGTTCAAACTACCGTACAATTGCACTCATTTCACATGCTAGCAAGGTTATGCTCAAAATCCTACAAGCTAGGCTTCAGCAGTACGTGGACCGAGAACTACCGGACGTACAAGCTGGGTTTCGAAGAGGCAGAGGAACTAGAGATCAAATTGCCAACATGCGGTGGATCATGGAGAAAGCACGAGAGTTCCAAAAAACCACCTACTTCTGCTTCATTGACTACGCAAAAGCCTTTGATTGTGTGGATCACAACAAACTGTGGCAAATTCTTAAAGAGATGGGGGTACCAGACCACCTTACCTGTCTCCTGAGAAACCTGTATGCGGGTCAAGAAGCAACAGTTCGAACCGGCCATGGAACAACTGATTGGTTCAAAATTGGGAAGGGAGTACGGCAAGGCTGTATATTGTCACCCTGCTTTTTTAACTTATATGCAGAGTACATTATGAGAAATGCAGGGCTGAATGAATCGCAAGCCGGAATCAAGATTGCCGGGAGAAATATCAACAACCTCAGATATGCAGACGATACCACCCTAATGGCAGAAAGTGAAGAAGAACTAAAGAGCCTCTTGATGAGAGTGAAAGAGGAGAGTGCAAAAGTTGGCTTGAAACTCAACATTAATAAAACTAAGATCATGGCATCGGGTCCCATCAATTCTTGGCAAATAGAAGGGGCAGAAATGGAAGCAGTAACAGATTTTACTTTTCTGGGTTCCAAGATCACTGCAGACGGAGACAGCAGCCATGAAATTAAAAGACGCTTACTCCTTGGAAGGAAAGCTATGGCAAACTTAGACAGCATAATAAAAAGCAGAGATATCACCATGCCAACAAAAGTTCGTATAGTCAGGGCGATGGTGTTCCCAGTAGCAATGTATGGTTGCGAGAGTTGGACCATAAGGAAGGCTGAGCGCCGAAGAATAGATGCTTTTGAACTGTGGTGCTGGAGAAGACTCCTGAGAGTCCCTTGGACTGCTAGGAGATCAAATCAGTCAATTCTAAATGAAATCAAGCCTGACTGTTCCCTGGAAGGACAGGTACTAAGGCTGAAACTCAAATATTTTGGCCACCTAATGCGAAGAGAGGAGTCTCTGGAGAAGACTCTGATGCTGGGAAAGATTGAAGGCAAAAGGAGAAGGGGAAGGCCAAGGATGAGATGGTTAGACAGCATCACCGATGCAACAAACATGAAAATGAGCGAACTCAGGAAGGTAGTGGAGGACAGGAAGGCCTGGCGGGATATGGTTCATGGGATCACGAAGGGTCGGACACGACTTAACGACTGAACAACAACAACATGTTCTATTTTATTTAAAAGGACTGAAGTGTAATTTTTGTAAATTGTAACTGTAAAATGTAAATTGATGCAAAATTGTGCGTGCGTGCGTGCGTGCGTGCGTGCGTGCGTGCGTGTGTGTGTGTGTGTTTGTGTTTAAATTCTTACCTGGAAGACCACTGGGTGTCAGCCATGTCCATTACTACTGAGCAGTCCACTCAAGCAAAATGGCTTGTCAGTGAAATAAAGTACATAATTTTGATGAGTCAGAAACTCTGTCAGCAAGGTTGCTTCCTGAGTTGTTCTTCAGAACTAAAAAATGCTTATCAACATTAATGGATTATATGAGAGCAATGTTTTAGGTATGTTTCTAATTAATTTGTTAATGTTGTTAAATGAAAAATACAAAGATGGCAATCAGTCGGATTGCAACATGCTTTGGTATTCTGGAAAATAGTGTGTAGTAGACAAATGATCCTCCCAAATAAAAATTGGTGGGGGAGTTAATTATTGGTTGCAGACTGTATTATTTAAAGTCAGAAAATAATTTCCTATAAAAATATTATAGGGGACCGCCTTGGGTCCCCCTATGGGGGAGAAAGTCGAGATAGATATTCAATAAATATTAATAAATGATAATATTCATGAATGTGTCTTGGATTGCTAATCTCAAATTATACCATAACATGTATTAATTGCAGTAGTAATTATAATCCTATATACTCAAAGTAATTTTTGCTTCGAAACACTTTGGCTAGAATTCAAAGATCTCTTCCACATGTTTTCTTCACACATGCAGCTTGCATCAGAACCTTTTATAATACAAATCAAACTGCTTCTAGAAATCTCTTCCATGTGGACAAACATGTTTTACACAATTATGCAATAATTGTTTGCATATCCATGACATTCTGAATAAGTGGTAATTTTTTTTACCCGTTTGGTCTCTGTGGTCAAGGTTTTTCCTCATTGCAAACAATCTTGGAAATGTCAAAACAGGCTTGATGTAAAAGATCTGTGATTGGATCTCCCAACTTTTTCTTTTACTTTACATTAATTGTGGGTGACTAACCAGCGGGTGGCACAGTGGGTTAAACCACTGAACCATGAGCTGTCGATCAAAAGGTCGGCAGTTCGATTCCCGCGACGGGGTGAGCGCTCGTTGCTTGGCCAGCTCCTGCCAACCTAGCAGTTCCAAAGCATGTTAATGTGAGTAGATAAATAGGTACCGCTTGCGGGAAGGTAAACAGCGCTCCATGTTCCAGCCGCATGCTACACGCTGCGGCAAGGAGAGTCATGCTGGCCACATGACCACGGAGGCGTCTTCGGACAACGCTGGCTCTTCAGCTTTGAAATGAGGATGAGCACCACACCCTAGAGTCGGACACGACTGGACTTAATTGTCAGGGGTCACCTTTACTAATTTTGATCAGGCTTTCTCTCGCTCTCGCTCTCTGTCTCTCATGCTCACACACCCTAAAGCTACTATTAGCCCCCCCCCCCAGGATCTGTTTTTCCCCCAGTTGGGTTAATAGCAGTTTTGGGGGAGGAAGGCTTTCGATCAAGAAAACAATAAAAGGAGACAAGTTGAAAGAAGCCTCCCCTTCCCCTCCCCCCTGCTATGGCCTCTTTATAGTTTAAAAAAAAAAAAGCATTCAGAAGATCTGCTCACAGACCTTTTGTGTTCTTCTTGTTTTGACCCTTATCAGTCAATACATTATTTTTAAGATTGATGCATTTAATTCATTGACAAAAGACTTTCAGCCCAGCCCAATCCTAACTAAATCCCCACATGGCGATGCCAGCACAGCTTCCACTGCATCCCGCGGGGGATTTTCAGCAGCTGGAGGCTGGACCTGCACCAGCTCAATTACTGGCACAAGTCTGCGTTGTTCCGTGCAGGTGCATCAGGTTCAGGAAGGGGCTCAGGATTCAGCATGTGCTGCCGCTGCTGATCCCATCCCCTTCCCAGGTCTGGTCCACCCCCCTCCCCACCCCATCACTGCCCCATTCCACCACCACCCCTGTCTCTCACTACCTCATGATACAATACCGAATTAGAATTATAATGTACTCCCTTGAGGGTGAAACGTGCACAGTTTTGCAGTGTGTTGCTTTTGGGCATTAAACTATCTCAATCCTACTGCTTAAGGCTTAACATAGACCTTTTGTCACTGAACAACTCTCTGATTTTGAACTGAGGAAAAGACAGTAGAAAACTGAGAGCAGCTGATAGATTAAAGATTCCAGAAGGTGGTGCCATGGGGAGAGACAGCATACAAGGGAAGGTAAAGGAGTGTCAAATGATGATTTGAATAGCAAGATTCAGGGAACGATAGTGAAGACATTGTAGAAAGATGAAAAATAAAAACATGACCAAAATAATATATTCTGTTTATATTTACAAATAGTATTTACAGTACAGTTGATCCTAAGTATCTGCAGGGGTTCCATTCCCAGAACCCCCGCGGATGCTGAAATCCACGGATACTGGGGCCAACTGTAAAACCTGTAAAATAAATGGGAAAAAAGCAGTTTCTTACCTTTCAGATGGAAACTGCTGCGTGTTCTTGCTTAAACAAACATCTTCCGGGTCCCCGACTCCCCTCTCCCAGGTTTGCCCCAGAATGCATTGCAATGCATTCTGGAGTTATTTTGGGAAAGGGAGAGGGAGTCGTACAAACTGGAAAAGGTTTCCAGAGCCCAATTTAAGCTTTTTAAAGCAAGAACACGCAACGGTTTCCATCTAAAAGATAAGAAACCGCTTTTTTACTTTTTTTTTCTTTTTTACAGGTTTTACAGTGGACCCCTGTATCCGCGTTGAAACAAATCTGCTGTTGCCAGATCTGCGGATAGCAGGGGTCCACTGTATTTATAAATCAATTTTCCAATTAATATTGCCCAAGATCAAAAGATATAACATCAGTTACTTAAATTAACATAGTTGAAAGCTTGAGTAAGGTTAGCAACACCAAACAACAGAAGTTGCTTGGTGGGTTTCCCAGGGGAGGCTATTTCATAAAATAGACTCTGCTGCTGCTGCTAAAGAGACTCTACTCTAGATCTCAGCAAATTTTATTTCATGAATAGTGGAAACACAGAGCAGAGCCAGGTGAAATGAAGAAGATGGGGAGGCTCATATGGAGAAAACACATTGAACAATAGTAAGTTTTTAGTACTACTTAAATAATTTTACAACATGCTTTAAATATTATAAGTTGGGTTTAACAATGTCCACAGTCAATTGCATTCTCAGTCAGTGTGAGGGAAGTAGCAGTTCCAAAAACACACTGAGAAAAAAAATACAAAGATATATCTCGTTTGCTTTATAATTTCATCTGTAATGTTTTCAGGTATGTAAGAAATCTGATTTTGGATTATTTCCTTCTCTTTAACACATTAACAGCCCAATCCTATTCTCCCCCCTGCCCCGCGCTGATGCAGCAGTGGCTACCACTGCATCCTGGGGGGGGAGTTGCAGAGGTCTCCTCTGGGTAAGGGAACAATCTCCTCAGGGTAAGGAGAACGATTGTCTACTTGGACGATCGCAAGTCTACTTGGACCTGCGCTAGCAAAATTGCTGGCACAGGTCCACGTGGACCTGCATTATGAGATCAGATCCGGGAAGACAGTTAGGGTTTGGTGGCCACTGCTACCACCGAACCTGCCCCCTTCCTGGACCTGAACTGTCCTCAGATGATGGAGTGTGTATAGACTGCTTAGAATAATCAAGGGGGGGAAGAGTGAGGAGGAGATCTAGGATCTATCCTATACATGCGACACAATCCTGTGCAGGATAGTGCTGGTGGAGCGAGGGCTCCACTGGTGCTGGGTGTCGCAAGTGCTGTAAGACACTTTTGCGGCACCCGCAGAGTAAGCAGCGCCAGCACCAAGGCCGGCGCTGCCTGCTCTGCCACCAGTTGCGGATCCAGCCTCCAGATGTAGGTAGGTTCTGCGCCAGGTGGCGGGAGGGCATGGGGAGGGTGGGCCAGAGTGGCAGGGGAGGGGTGAATCCAAGGAGACCCTTTGCAGGTGCTGGGGCCTTACCTTGAGGAGACCTCCAGCCTCCCACTTTCTGCATAGGATGCAGCATTGTCGGCACTGGCCTTACTGCATTGCTGCACAGAAAATTAAGTAGGATTGGACAGTGACACTACTGAATACAAGGACTGTGCAATTACTCCCAAAGAGAAGTGCACATTTGTTGCCTAATAGTCTGAACATTTAAAAAGGCCCACAGAGTTTGCTCTTTGTTTTCCCTTACATATTATCATATGCTTTTTGTCATGTTCCTTGTATGCTTTGTATACTGGACCTTTGAAAGCCTGTTTTTTCTCAGATCTTTTAAAAAGAGATTTTACTAAACACCATATTTTACAGATAGTGGCAACCTTCACTTCAACCTCATTTTTTTAAAGTTATTTTCCTTTCATACTTTAATCTATGTTTCTTTTATTAACCTTGAGTTTATTTTTCATGAAATCTTCATCTACTGTTACCTTACTTGTGGGCAGTTAATCTTGACCTTTTATTCCTGCAAATAATTACCACTTTCACAGTATTCCTAATATTCATTCATTTGCTAAGATTGTTATTACTGTAGAAATGCTAATTATTTGTGAGTATTAAATGCCACCATTATAATGGAAACCAGCTAGGTTCCCAAGTCAAGATGAGATTGTCTCTCTTCAGGAATAATACAAGATACAGCATGTTTTCCGCAATTGCTTTTCCCCTTTGTATTGCTACATTGTTTTTATTGTCATATCAGTGTTATTGAACTGTGTGCTTCTGACTATAGATACTGTAGGACTCACATAGTTGAATGTTCCTCTATACAAAACATTCTCTCTGCATAGAAAAGTAAATGTTAGGAGACTATCCTGCTTCCTAACGTGCTAGTTTTCTGTGTGCAGAATATTTTTCATGGGAGGGCAGGCCACCATGTGAGATTCCACCTGCAATCTAAAGTGGTACAGCCCAGACATAACCTTACCATAAATGAAAGCAGGCCTGAATATTCAAATATCTAGCACTCTCTTTTCAAAGAATAAGTGAATGAGGATTAGGAGCTTCTACCTAATATTGAGACATGTCCAGAAGCATAGATTTCTCCATGATAACTACATATTAGGAAACAGACTTATGTTCTACATATACTAATTTATACTCCCCCTTCCCCTAATCATGTAAAGTTCAGGGGACCCTATATAGCAGGGGTGGCCAAACTTGCTTAATGTAAGAGCCACATACGATAAACTTCAGATGTTTGAGAGCCGCAATATTTAAGAAGCATTTAAATTCTTAAATATATGTACTCACCATGAACATTAAACTTACGTTTTAATCCAGTGGACTCTCAGTTTATACCTGGTAAATAATTATAAAGCTTGAAACTTTCTTATTTAGCTTTTATATTAATTGTGATGCAAAAAGGAGTTCAGCCAATATATTTCCGAGAGCCGCACATTATATGTCAAAGAGCCGCATGTGGCTCAGGAGCCACAGTTGGGCCACCCCTGCTATATAGAGTAATTTTTCCTTTGGTAGAGAGAGTCCTGGAAACGTATGTTGTCTCTGTGATAAGATGTTTGATTATAAATGTACAGACTAGGCAGTTGTTATTGGGTGGCAGAAATGAGCACACAGGCAGAACCAGACTCACAGCCGTCTTAATCTAGTTTCTCTATATCTAGAACCTAAAATGCTCCTTTTCTAGCATTCCTCACACCTGGCCTGACTGAACAAATTATTCCCAGTTACCTCCTACCCAACATTAATCTAGGAATATTCAAAAGTGGTTTTAGACAAAAGAGCAGCCTTATGTCCCATTAGTTAAGCAAATATATATATTACTCACCTTCAGTTACCAGGTTATACAAAAGTCTAAAGAGAAGGTCATCTGTTCCCTTGGTTAAACAGATCATTTATGTAACAGTATTATTATTAGTGATGTCACCAATGTTTGTAATTACCTCATTCAGAAACTAATTTTACCAGCTTGCAATGCTTGGCAGTATTGCAAATCAAGGGTGATTTCCTCCAGTTCCTTTTGGGCTCAGAATGTTCAGTGAGAATCCTGTGCGTGTGTGGTCAGCATTCAGCAAGCCCACTTTGCTTTGGTGCATGAACAGAAATTCTTTAACCCCTTATCCTCTATCCTTGCTCTCAAATCAATAAAACACCCATTAATTGCTCTGAACTATGTGCACAGATCACCCAAGCAATCAGCTTTTTTCTCTGCTGAGTATATTCTCTGCTGTGGGTCAATTCTCTTGATTGTTGCAAAGGTTTTATATGGTTGTTTCCTCCATCCAGATCTAAAACTCTTCTTCCCAGGTATGTTATGGGGGGGGGGGGTGCTGCATGGTTGGTGGGTGGAGGACAGGTGAAACTGAACTGTGATTCCATGAGACAGTAAATCCATGCATGTGCATACACGTTACAAGCCAGGAGAAAATTCTTGGAAAGCAAACAAACTTGTTCTGACCGTTTGTTAAGAAAGCTTGTAAATACCAAACCAGTTCCAAATCAGGCCAAGGAGAACTTATGTATCACTAAATATTATACAGGGTTATTCAAAAAGGATAGTGCAAAAGTAAAGCTGATTTATTCTTAAATGAACAGACATACTACAACCATCATGACATGAAAAGACAAAAAAACTGTCCAAGTTTCACATGCACATTACAAATGCGTCCCAGCATATCCTCGGATATTGATGACACCCTACCGGGACGTTGGATCCGCCGTGCCGGAAATGAGGATTTGCCAATGGAGCCCTAGCCTCCACAATCGCCAGATTTAACACCCTGCAACTTATTTTTGTGGGGATTCATCAAGGACGCTGCGTATCTGCCCCAATTACCACAACAACTGGACATCTCCAATGCAGTGGAATCTATATCGGAGGATATGCTGGGATGCATCTGGACAGAACTGGACTACCGTCTTGACATCAGGCTACTTGTAATTAATATTTATTTTTATTTATTTTTCACATTTTTATACCGCCCTTCCTCCAAGGAGCTCAGAGTGGTGTACATATTTCCTCCCCTCCTTTTTGTCCTCACAACAACCCTGTGAGGTAGGTGGGGCTGAGAGATAGTGACTGGCCCAAGGTCACCCAAGAAGCTTCGTGGCTGAGCGGGGATTTGAACCTGGATCTTCCAGGTCTAAGTCCGACTCCCAAACCACTACACCATAATAGTTGTAATAGTTGTAATAGTTAATTACAACTCCTCAAGGCTCTTGAGGAATAAAAAAAAACTTCTGCTTCAGGTGACTAATTTTGGATTAGGAAAATGCCTTCCCAGCTCAATAAACCAACCATAGCCCTCCACAATCCTGTCTTCTATTACCTCAACCTCCAAGTATAGACCTGACCAAGATTTTCCATGACGCTGTACAGAACCTGGACAGCACTTCCTTAAGCAAATAGGTTCTTACCCCAAGTTACCCGGGGCGCAATCCTCCGTAACGTTAGAATGGCAGAGCGAGCTTTCCGTCGTTCTAACGTGTCGCGAACGTGCTGTAAAGCATGTTCGTGACTACTCCAGACTAAGGGAGGCCGGCACAAGGCCATCCTCCCTCACTCCGTCACTGGACTAGGATGCAGCTGCCAGCAGAAGGTAAGAACTCCCGCCGGCAGCCACGTGGGTGGTTCGGCAGGTGAGGGAGGGGGGCCATTGGCCTAGCCGGCCCGACAGGGGGAAGGGGATGGCGTCGGCCTTATCCCCGTCCCCGCTGGGCTGGCTAGGCTGTTACATGGCCTCCTATAGCTGGCGGAAATCCAAGGAGGCCTATCGGGCCGGCCCCGGTTTACACCCGGGGAAGGGGACAAGCATCCACTTCCTCGAGTAGACCTCCGGCCCGCCATCGGACGGGTAGCCCGGGTGCAGGATCCGGCGGCGGCCCTGGGCCGCCGGCCAGATCCTTACACAGGATTGCGTTGCCAGTCATGTAAGACTAAGTATTACAAGCCAGGAGGAAAACATACGTATCATTATGTAACTACTTTGCTTGAGAAACCTGTATTATGAGATAACTGATATGCAGTATGGCACTGTATCAGCCTGTGGTAAGAAAGCTAACAATATACAATGCCCTTTCTGAGGGTTGCAAATTTCCTTCAGGAGTTTTTATAGGTGTTGACTTTATGCCCTTTGTATTAGGGCCAAAATATACATACACTCATATAACTCTTCTTTATGTGATCATTTTATACATCAGCATTAATTTCCATGCTGCATTTTAATGCATGTAACTAGTGGCCCCAGGTATGAATGTACCTTCTCATTAGTATCAGACATACATTAAGATCAGCAAGAACCAGATGAATATTGTGATGTGCATCTACGTCATCTGCATGCATAGATCTCTCCTACTGAATTCAGGGCGTTTATGTGCAGCTTAGATAAGTGATGCATAAAAACAGCTTTTTTCCTGCCACTTGTATCTATCTGCAACAGTTCTTTTTTGCACATTATGATCTATTATGCATATGCAGTATTACAGTACAGTATTATGTACAATACAACACAATGAACACATAGTGTGTCACACACTAATGAATATTGTTGTGAATTTTAAAAATGAAATCATAGCTCTTAAAAATATTTTGTAATGGTAATCAGAAATATCTCTCTTTTAGATTGCTTTCAGTATTGACTTGGAAGAAAATTTGCGTTTAGCACAAGAATATCAGATGCTTCAGATACGCTATTTAAATGACAAAAACAAGCTTATGGACATCTGTGATTACAGAGTCAGGGCTGAAGCAGCATTAAGAGATCAAAAGCAGGTATAGTGATATGTTTTCTTATTTATTTTCTAAAATGTATTTCCTAATTATTACAATTTAATAACATTAGAAGTCAATCATGATGTGTCTGGAATAGTCTATGCATTTTTTTTCACGTGTTGCTCCTTTATATTTCTTAAGCACTTATCCTTCATTAGTTTCTCAAAACTGTCTTTCTGAGAAAATGCTACAGGATGTTTGAAATGTATCAATCATTCCCTTTGGCATTTAAGTTGTATATTTGTGGCCCAATCCTATTGTTCCTCTGCACTGGCGGAGCATGTGCTCTGCCGGTGCAGACTGCCTCAAACATGCCATAAAGCACATTGCAACAGCGCGCCTGTTTGCACTGCCAGAAGGAAGGCCGTATCCTTCCCACTAGTGCTGGTGATTCCAGGTAACCCACCGGTAAGCAGCCTTAGGGTGTGGAACGGGGGAGAGCAGGAAGGGGGCAAAACAGGGCAGGGGAAGGGCGGGAAGGGGAAAAACAGGGCAGGGGCAGAGCGAGGGGTGGGTGCATCAGGTCACTGGGAGGGGAGCGGCATCAGTGGCACCAGTGCATACTGTATTCTATCCGTAATTCTGTGTCTGATCTGTCAACATGGGGTAATGCGGACGTGCGCCATAGCGGTGGCTGGGGCTTTCCCCAGAGCAAGGGGACAAATGCCCCTTAACCCAAGGAGACCTCCAGCCTGTTAAATTCCCCCACAGGTTGCAGTGTAGCCCGTGCCGGCACTGCTGCATCGGCATGGGGGAATTTCGGTAGGATTGGGCTGCCTGTTTTTCTTCCACCGTTTTATTTATTTATTTATTTTATGTAAAAGATTTATACTTCCCCTCCCCCTGCATAATTGGGCACCCAGGGTGGCTTACAATTTTCATAAAATACAATAAAAAGTAAAACGGCCAGCATACATTCATTAAAACCATAAAATGTAGCAGCAGCAATAATAATATATTAAAAAACCCAACATAACCACCCCAAATAAATTAACCATACCAAAGCAGAAGACCAAGTTCTAACTGAACCAAAACTAACAACCCAATTCTAACCCTTTATAGGATTCTATAACTAACATTCACTCACAATGGAGCCCTGGTGAAAGCAGAGGAGGAGGAGAAATGAGGAGAGGTGGGGAGATATACCTTAGAAGAAGAAAGGGCAAAGCGAAAAGGGGAAAAATATGGAGGGACATAGGGAGACTACATGGTTTTCCCAGAGGAGCCCAGGAGAAGGAAGTTGAGGTTTTGGTGTGCAGGGAAGGAGGAAAGAAAATGGGGAGGGTGGAAGAGGAGAGGAAAAGGTTCAAGGGGTCAGGCTGGAGCTAGAAGTGGCTCACTGTAACCTGAATCAAGGGCTATAGGCAAGGAGTGATCCTGTAGACAGGCAGTGAATGCATGTCATCCAGAAGGAGATATAACTGGAATCTCCAGTGGGGAAGCCCTGATTAGGACTTTTCCCAGGTCTCATATGACTTGAGGGATCAGTCAAGGGAGTTTGTTTGGGGAAGGAGGTCCAAGGTTGATCTTGGATCTCGAACAAAAATGGAGATCTGTTTTGTTCTATTGAAAAATAGAGCAAAGTTCACACAGAGAGCACTTACAGACAGAGAAGGAAAGCAACAAACATGAAGTGTGCAGACAATGTGACACAAGACAAAGACAATGAAAAATAGTAGGGAGTTGGTGGGTGTTTGGTGAGATTGCACTGCAGACCAAGGGTACCTATCCTGTTCCTGCAAAACGTGAGAGTGTTGCCGTGCAGGGGCCATGGTGGCAAGGGTGCTGGCCAGTCGCACTGGGCAAAGAAGGATCTCAAAGACAGAAAAGAGAATGCTGAAGCATGTCCTAGTATGTGCTGAGGCAGTAGCCTTGAAGGGAGCAGGGCAAGAGAGCTGATCTGCCTTTCTTAAAGGAAAGGGGCACTGAGAGGGAGAGGGGGGGCAGAAAGGAAAAGGGGCTATAGGGTGTTACTGATCTTTAATGAATCAAAATTTTAATCAGTTTAAGTGGTCCATTGGACTCTGTTTGTTTCACTGTTCTTATGTTTTTAAATTTATATTTGTATTGTTTTTAATGTTGTTAGCAGTCTTGAGTAGGGCTGTGGGAGAAAGGCGGAGTAAAAATTATTTAAATAAATACATCTAGCATATTGACTGGCACAGTGATCCTTGGTTGGCGGTTGGAATACAAGTGATTTGATGCAGCATCAGTGGGGTTCCAAGATGCACAGCAGTAAGGCAGGGGAGCAGGCGAAAACGGAAGAATACAAGGCTTTAAAACCTGGGTCTTTTATAGATTTTTGCCCCATAGAATCCTATCGGATTCTAGGTGAAAATGAGCCAATTTTCCTCTATTGCTGTTTGAGAACCTCTGCTGGGTTCTACCGTTGTTTTTCCCACTCAGTTGAGGAGGTGGTAACTAGTTGGAAGCCCATGACTTGTGCCTGGATTGACCTTAATCATAGGATTGATGAGTACTGTTGGAGGTGTGAAACCTTTCCTTTGCTTTCCAAAAAATGTTTTTCTCAAATTCAGAAGTCCTCAGTCATATGGTCACAAGATACCAAACCTGCTGTTCCAGCAGAATTTGGAGCTTAAAGACTTCATACGAATTGTGAAGCCATGAAAACTCTGTTTGAATTAACGAGTAAAGTTTCCATTCAGATTTGAAGTGTTGAACTCCATTTAGACTGCTGGGGGGGGGGGGGGGGAATGATTACATTGTTCAATGGAAAGTGTGTGGCCTTCCTGGCCTGTAGATCTGTGGCTTCTTGCCATCAGTTCTCTAAATAGCCATGTTGCTGGTCTGGCCCTTTACTCTCCAGTCAGGCACCTAGCACCTGCTCGAATGTGTGTCTCCTGCACACCTCACATTAACAGGAAATAAACAGAGATAAAGTAGTGATCATATAATAACAACTATACACAAGCAAGCCCTTGCATGTTACAGAAAGGATTTTCTGGGTCAAGCGCTGTATAAAGACTTCCTTTGATTTGTTAGGATTGCTGTTTATAATGAACTCAGGATGCCAAAGGGCTGTCAAAGCCTTTAATAAGATCAGATTGCAGGTGGATATCACCACTGCAGAACTGCAAAAAATCAATGAAAATTGATCAGCAGTGAAACCAAAGATGTAACAGACTAGAGGTGTAAAAACAGTTTTAACAGGATTTTTGCTAGTTATCCTTTGTGTTTTCAGATCTATAGAGTAATTAGAAGAATCCAGTGTATCTGTCACAGGTTCCATAGACTATAACTCTGTGTTATTTTCTCATGTAACTATGATAGGGATTTAGAATCATGACTTGTTTTGGAAAAATATAGAGAAGAATTGTACTATTAGAAATCTAAGGGACCATCTACAGTCATTGTATGCACTCCTGCTCTTCAACATAAAGGCACATAATAAACCAAGAAAGCATAGCTATGTAGGGATCTAGACTGGATAATTACAAAATTCTTTTGATTATATAGTCCATCTATAAGTACAAAATCAGCACATAAAGAGCATTTGTACTAATTACAGTAGAACAAGAAAAGAAGTTGGTTATATACTGCTGCTATTAAAAGGTGTATTTTTCTTCAGATTTTTGCTAATAAGTGACTTACAACTGCAACAGAAAATCAATTTTGTGGGAGTATCACTGTAATGATTTTTGTAGTTGGTGTACTGCACATATACATCACAGTGACATGAATGTTCAGGGAGAAAATCACTCTCGTTTTCACCCTTTCCCAAGTACACCGAGTTCTTGTCCTTTAAAAATATGTGATCAAATTAGCTTCCAAATTTGTTTTGTAAGAATCAAGGTTTGAATTTTGACATATTAATTTTAGATAGGCAGGTTTTTCACTTCTTGTGCTCAGCTGTAGTGTAAAAACTCTCCTGTGTATTCAAATAGTTGATACATTCAATTAATCTGATGGGTTCATTTTTCATAATGAACGAAGTCATTCATTTACACTAGGCATTTTGGCTGTGTTTGTGTCGTGGAAGCAGCAGCTGAAGTGCTTTCTTTGTCACTGTCCCTCCATATTGCTGGGCATGATTCAGCCACTGAACAGGATAAATTCTTGATCTTCTAGGTTGCTTGCTTTATTGCAACACAGCTGCTTTTTGGCAGATTCTGTCTTCATTCACTGTTCTATTGCCCTCCTTTTCATAACTGGTGCATTGTGCAGCAGAGAAGAAACTGGAAAATCCTTAGGGGGATATCAGCCCCCCATCTTCTTTCTTCACTACAGAGCTGGGTGATCAGGTAAAGAATATATGGAGCTGTGAATAGGGCAACAGGAGTCAGAAGTGAATGAACAAGTCCATGGTGAAAGCTAAGAGAGACAGCTAGGAAGAGGGAGAATGGAGATCAGCCTGTGAACAAAGAGAAAGGCAGGGAGGAGGCAGGAAACAAGAAACAATGGACTGGGACTACTAATCCAGTCCTGGTAATGATTATTATATCCATTCTAGTACCATTATGTCACACATTTTATATGAATTTTGAATTGTTTTCTCTCTTCTCTTTAGCTTTTTCAGAGTGGTGGACCCAGTATTGCAGTAAAACATATGTAGGGTCAGTTCGTGCTGAATAGTTATTAGAAACTATGATAACAAAAGTCATTACACTGCAGTTCAGTTTTGATAGTAAAATTTCTGCAACATTATCACAAATCCTCATGCATTAGTGCAATGATCCTTACTATAGTTTCATATTAGAATCAAAAGACTGCACTGACATGCTTGAGACAAGAAGTCTTGCCAGTCGAGAGAACCTCTCTTGCTTTTGTCTATAACACGGTTTTGCCACTTTTACACTTAGCAATCCTCGTTCAAAGCTCCCATAGTAAATCTTAGCTATTTTTTGATAACTACAATATTTCTCTGCCAGTGTGACAATCCAGTCAAAAAACACAACTACTGTACACCTGACAACACAGTGCAATGTGTCCTCTTTGTATTGTTAACCAGTGCAAAATCTATTCTCCAGGTCCTATAACTTCTTGCCCAACTATTTAGTCTTTTATAAAATAAAAACTGATTGTACCTAAAAGTATTCATTTCATGGGCATATATGCTTACCATGTCCATCA
The DNA here is from genome assembly GCA_026170595.1 of Plestiodon gilberti rubricaudatus. NCBI lineage: Eukaryota > Metazoa > Chordata > Lepidosauria > Squamata > Scincidae > Plestiodon > Plestiodon gilberti. The sequence goes on from JANXHW010000004.1 coordinate 46,801,594, forward strand.
TTCTCTTCTAAGAAAGATATGTCCCATGTCAGTTGACAATAAAAGTATCAATAACTGATATTCAAATGAAAACAAGGAAACCTCCAAGTTGCTTATTTCAGCAGCAGAAATGAGATGGTAAAGTTGTCAAATCAAAAGTTCAAAATGTTTCAAGTTTTCACAAGTTTCACTTGTTTCAATGCTGGCACCCAGTTGCTGGGGACAAAAATGAGGAATACAGGGTCAAACTTAATGAACATGCAAATGCATGTGACTGACCATTTCATTTTTCCTTTTTTAACCAATAGTGTGAGAGTGTATGGGTGTGTGCAAAATACTGGGGCTTAGGAAGCTTTAAGAATTAGCTTCCACTTCAAATTAGCTTCATACCTTCGCTGGAAGATTGGTGGCTGAAAGTTTTGGATTACGCTGAAATGGATAAACTTACAATTTTAATTAAGGAAAAGTCAGTTAACTTTTTCGTGAATAATTGGAAACCATTTATCGACTTTTTAAGAGAGAGAGAGGAACGATGTGATGATATGCGGATGTAATGAATAGAATGTGGGTGTTATTTTGGCTTAGTTGGAAATTATATGTAGAAAATAGTGAATAGTATGCTAGTAGGATGTATTGCTTCGCGCTTGCTATAACTTTATGAAATATGTATTGTTTTTATGTTTTAATATATCAATAAAATATATATAAAAGAATTAGCTTCCACTGTGGTTCTTAGTCCAGTCATTCCCCCCCCCCCCCGCTCTGTTTATAGTGGAAAAGAAAAGAGCTTCTATTGATTTTCAATAGAAGACTTTTATCCCTATACATAGTGTGGGGGGGATCAGGCAAGGACCCACAGTGGGGGCTAAGTGCAAAAGCCCCCCATCTTGTGGTTTTGGACTGTTTCACACAACCCCTCCCCATGGTATTGGCAAAATTAAAGGGTGAAGTGCATGTATTTGCATGCTTGTCTAGTTTGTCCCTCAGTCATTTCAACTAAATGTATATCATATTTCCATATGTTCTGGATGACAATATAAAAGCACTTTTGGAGCCACAATTATCCCACATATTTTACTTTATCAACCCCTGATTTATATGTGCAAGTGATGGAGTGAAAAGTGCAGCACTGACAGTACTATTGATCAGATTTGCTGTGCTATGAGGACACTGTTTGGGCCTGTCAGAAAGAACAAAAAGATAGGTAAAGTCATAGCATTTGTTTCATGTTCTTACAGACCACTGCTTGTTAGAAATTTTGGAGTGTACCTTTTGGCAGCACACATATATCTCAGGAGTGTGGAACCATATGGACAGTTTTCAGATGAGATTGAGGGCTGATATTTTAAAACTGCTGGAATATATAAAAATATGCTATTCTAGTCAGCTCCTGATTAAAATATACACTTGACTGGAGAAGTTGCTCTGAAACTGATAGTCATAAGGCTCTTACAACTGTAGGAAACCTTACACACAATTCAAACCTGATTGACAGGCAGAGTTTCATAGATGGTGATGATGACATGGTCTAAAGACTACATGATGCTTAGGTATGCTTGCCCAGTGTGATTTCAGATATGTAGTTTCCCAAATGCAGAGAATGAGTGTGTGTTGGCAGTACATAGGTTGTTAGAAGATGCTGTTGTTTACCAGTGTTCTTAATTATGGTTCAATTAGGCTGTAATCCTATGCACATGTACCTGGAAATAAGCCACATTGAACACAGTGGAATTTAATTCTGAGTAAACATGCACAGAATTGCACTGTTATGGCACAATCCTATCTTTCTTTGTACCCTGCGATGTGGTGAACATTTATTCCCTTCCCCCGGGTAAATCTCCAGTCACCCTGATGGGGCTACTCGGATGTGTGCCAATTATTTAGCTGGCGCAAGTTCAAAATGCCCATGTAAACCAGGCCTGGGAAGGGGGATAGGATTTCAGTATAGCCGCCACCGCCGATCCTTTCCAAGGCCCTGCTGACCAATTGCACCCCCCCAAAATGCCCCGTTCTGCCCTCCCTCTGCCACCTGGTGGGGAACCTACCTTCCCCAGTGTGCACTCTGACGGATCTGGGATGGGGAGAGTGGTGCCGACCTCTTCGCCAGTGCAGCCTCCTTGCTGGGTGACACAAACATGCCTTACAGCACATTTGCAACACCCAAGACACTGTCTAAAACTTACACAGGATTGGACTGCCTATGTCTCTCAAAAAATATGAAGGAGTTTTATGCATAATCCAGTTTGAGGAAAGATATTTCCATCGCAAAGAAGGGAGGCAAAATGAAATAAGTAGTAGAACAACTAATTTCCTTAGCGCTAAGCCAGCGGGTGGCGTAGTGGGTTAAACCGCTGAACCATGAGCTGTTGATCGAAAGGTCGTCAGTTCAATTCCCGCGACGGGGTGAGCGCCCGTTGCTTGGCCAGCTCCTGCCAACCTAGCAGTTCCAAAGCATGTTAATGCAAGTAGATAAATAGGTACCGCTTGCGGGAAGGTAAACAGCGCTCCATGTTCCAGCCTCATGCTATGCGCTGCAGCAAGGAGAGTCATGCCGGCCACATGACCACGGAGGCGTCTTCGGACAACGCTGGCTCTTCCGCTTTGAAATGGGGATGAGCACCACACCCTAGAGTCGGACACGACTGGACTTAATTGTCAGGGGTCACCTTTACCTTTACCTAAGCATTTACACCTCAACCCTAAAAATGTTCATATAAATCTCACTGGATTTCATGGATATTATTTTTGTGTAGTATGTTTAGTGAAAATACTTCAGTAATACGTGAAAACCAATTATCACATGCAGTGATTAAAAGCATTTGTTAGGTTGTGTCCAAACTACATGGACACATGTAATTTGTACTTGGAAATACCACAAATTGCTTCATAATCTACTCTTCATTGTACAGCTAGTCCCTACTTACAGGTTTCTTTATGTGGAAAATATTAGATCAGTATAATTTTCCTGTAATATTGCTTGTTAATATCTGAACAAATGTCTCATGAAGGCCATTCTGCTTAGCTATTGTTTTGCCCCCAGATGCATAACTACCCGCTGCAGCGCCCAAGGCAGTGACGTCAAAACGTACCATGACATCATGATGTTACTTCCAGGTTCTCTCCCGATTGCGAAGTGGCAGTTGCTCTCCCTCTCCAGTCCAAGCTGAGAGAGAGAGAGAGAGAGAGAGAGAGAGAGAGAGAGAGAGAGAGAGAGAGAGAGAGAGAGGCTCCAGCTTTGTGGTCGGGCTGCGGCCACCTCTTCCTCATGACCTCATCCTCGGGGCGCTCCCCAAGGAGGAGGTTGCAAGGAGGTGGTCGCATTCCGATCACAAACCTGCAACCGCTCTCCACTCTCTCCACTCAAAGCAGAGAAGGAGAGCGCCCGCTGCTTTGTGATCAGGCGGCCGCCGCCTCCTCACAAACATTGTGCGTGCCCCTTAGCATAGCGCCCATGGCAGATGCCCCTCAGGCTCCACCGTATATGCCTCTGCTTGCCCCTCTTCCATTATCAGTGTTTTACCCTTAAAAAAACTCTGAACTTCTGTAAATCCTTGGCTTTTTACTCAATCAGCACAAACACCTTGCCAGTTTCTTTAATAGAATAACTAACACAATTGTGGATTCTTCAACACCCATGTAAATATCTCAAGTTTTAACAAACATTATTTTCCTTTTCCATTTTGCACATTCCTGAAAGTAGGGTCTGACTAAATGTTTGACCTCTTTAAGGAGGAGACATGCTTAAACCCAGAAATTTAACTTATATCACAAAAAGCATACATGGGGCTGATCCTGGTAGAGAGCACAATGCATGGAGAGGGAGAGGTTTTCTCTTTACTCCAGGGGTTCTCAACTGGTGGTACTTTTTGGTATCTCCGGTGGTACTCAGACCACCAGGATCCCAGAAACCCCACAAAAATGCAGCGCTTTCAGTGCCGTGTTTTCGCTCCCAAGAGGCTCCTGCCTTTGGCTGACCCTCTCAGGAGTGCAGAAAGCAGCCCACCCACACAGAGCCTCTTACCTGACCTCCAGCAGCCTCCTATGTCCTCCACCAAAAACTGAGCGAAAAACCTGGAAGTAAGCAGCAATGACATCACCGCTGCTTATTTCCAGTGGTACTCAGCGCAGTCATGTGGGTGGTATGCTGCACTGAGTATGTTGAGAACCGCTGCTTTACACCATTCTCCTGACAAAAATCTACCGATGCAAAGGTGCTATTTGTCCCAAAGTGGTTGTTTGCTGCAAACAGCAGCTTCAGGGTCAAATAGCACCTTGGGATGGTAGATTTCAGTAGGAAAATAGTGCGAGAGGAAAGAACCCCCTGCTCTTCATGCGCCATGAATCCCAGTCAAGATTGCATGCGTCTGTGCGCACGCACACACACACACACACACACACACACACACACACACACACACACACACACACACACACACACACACACAGAGCTGTATTTTTGTGAAATGTTTCTCAGTTTAAGCATGCCTCTTAAAAATGCAAAGAAGTGCATGACTGCTTTGGCCCTTGCAGATCTGAGCAGAGGTACACCACTGTTTTCACTTTAAAAAATCCTCTCAAGAGGAGGAACACAGAATGAAACATAACATAAAATGCAACAGAGAGATTTGGTCAGGGCATATCCTCACATCCTTAGAAAAACACTTGCCTTTATCCTCCCTCTTTTTTGGACCAAGTCATTGCATCATTGTTAATTATAATGAGTTTACCAGGGTTCTCCATACAAATATGCTTGATCTAATGCTGTGTAAAATTTTCTTTATTTCATTTTAATGTGAAAATTGCCATTTCAAAGGTGCATAAAAGTCTGCAAAAAAACCAACTCTTGGTGGGTGTCTTTCATGCCTATCTGCTGCAATTGTTGCCCTGAACCTCAGCACCATTATTTTTATATATACTTGGGTATTGTGCATGCTCTTGTCTTCAACCCCATTGCTGTGAGCTGATCCCCATGATGATGCACATTATTAAAAAAAAAAGTAAACCCCTTGCTGAGTGCACAAATGCCTGACTTTAAAAACAATTGCAGAACTAAGACTTTTTAAAAGCCCATTGCTGTGCGCTAATGCATATGCTAATAAACATTAAAAGGCTCTTTTTAAAAACTCTGTTTCCTTGCACTGGTGCACATAAATGCCAGGACTAAAAAAAATCTGGGAATCCCCCCACAAACATGTTCACACTTTGTGCGTTGTCCCCCAATTGCTAAAAATGGAAAACACTTTTTGAGGGGCATGAAAGTGTGTGTGAAACTTGGGGCCCTGATTCAGACAGCACCGGTTTGAACCATGATAGCAAGTCCTAAGGATTCCCCTTCTCCCAGTATCTGACAAATGTTTGATGTTGACAGCTCTAACAATATTGTTGCATGCTAGAGAGAGAAGAGGGAGAAATGAGTGCCTGAACTGAATGATCAGCACAGTCACAGCAAGCAGTGCTGATCATCGGTCCACAGTATATATTGTACGGGAGCACAACGTGCACATCCATCCCCACACACATACACAGTGGTGCACTCATTCACATGAGCAGAAGTATAGACCCTCTAACAGAAAAACAGTTACCTTTTACAAATCTTTCTTTTTGCTTTGAGGTCCGCGACGGGGTGAGCTCTCGTTGCTTGGACAGCTCCTGCCAACCTAGCAGTTCAAAAGCATGTTAATGCGAGTAGATAAATAGGTACCGCTTGCGGGAAGGTAAACAGTGCTCCGTGTTCCAGCCGCATGCTACGCGCTGCGGCAAGGAGAGTCATGCCGGCCACATGACCACGGAGGCGTCTTCGGACAACGCTGGCTCTTCGGCTTTGAATTGGGGATGAGCACCACACCCTAGAGTCGGACACGACTGGACTTAATTGTCAGGGGTCACCTTTACCTTTATTTATAAATGTCAGTTTACTTAGGCCCAAACAAGCCATTACACTAAATGCATAACACAGTCAGGTGGGTTTGTTGTTTTTGAAAATAGCGGCCAGAAGGCTGAGGAATGGAACAGACCTGTGGCAGTGGTTGGGGCAATGTTCCCTGTAATTTTGACAGGGAGTGTGCAGAGCCTTAATGGAGCTGCACCAGAGTGCTCAGCGATGACACCATCTCAGAGCTCCGGAGTGCTATGATGGAAGCTGCATGGGCCCTAATTCCAGATGCACAGCCGCGTGGCTGTGCAGGTTAGAGGGAGGGCTGGGTTGGGAACACGTTAGAATTTTGCCCCCACTGTTGTTCTGCTCCCAATTGCACCCCCATACACCATTTTTAGCATTTGTACCCCACCCAACAAGATTCCAAGAGTGGCTTACATAAATCAAATAATGGGAAATCATTACAACATGTGCCCTGGGAAGCTTACAAGCAGGGGCATGAGGTCAACAGCACTCCCCTGTTGGTTGGTTGTCTGCAGCAGCTGATATTCTGAGGTACACTGCCTTTGAACAAAAAGTTTTCATTAAGCCATCATGGCTGATGGGAGGGGCTTGCAGGGGTCAATCTGGGATGCAACAAGTAGGAGGAGCATTGGGTGGATGAAATCAATGGGTGATGTGGTGGGAGAGGCTTGGCAGGGCAGGTGAGGGGATTTGTGGCATCTCCACATTTTGAAGGTAAAAGCCATCCCAATTATCATTACTTGTGTCATCTGAATTAACACATGTCCATATATAATGGTTGGTGCTGAAAGCGTTTGGGTAGTGTTTGGTTATTGGGATTAGCCTTTCCTGGATAGTCTGTGGAGGAAAGGGTGTGAGTTGGTACTCATCAGTCAGCCTCCTTCCCCTGGAACAGCAGTTTACTCCTGCAGTGTGTTATGCTGCGACAAAATATTTTTTTACTGCAGTACAGTACTACTATGGGTGTAAACTACTCCTGTACCTTGAGGGTGCATGCAAATGCAGCTATTTCTGATGTTTTCCACATTTTTACAATAGGTTTCTTTGTATCACTTGTCTATCTAGAAATATGTATGCAAGGCAAGCTTTGTGTTTGATATTGATAAGCATGAAGAGATTACATCCCTTTTACATATCCGTTTGAAACTAAGCAAAATATCTAACTTTCTTTTTCCCCCTCCTTTTTTTCCCTTTTAATAGCCTGTCTTGGTTCTCTAGTTATAGCACAGATGCACCTAAAGTTTGCTAGAAACATTTGCCATTAGCCTCCTTCAAAAAAAATTAAATTTGAGGATAATCCTACCTCCAGAGCTTATTCTGTTCCTGGCCATTGACTGTGACAGTGAAAGGCTCATCTGAAAGCACTGGAGCGTCCCATCTAAAAGCATAAAACATATTACATTTCATGAAAAAGCTAATTCAGATTGTTTAATTCTGGTAATATTGCCTCTGTCACCTTCAAAATCAAAATGTTCTTTCCTGTTATTATAAAGAAAACAACCAAATTGCTTAAAAACCCATTTGAATACACAGCTGCCTTATGTTGCATACTAATTTGATTAAAACGTTTGTGCCTCACAAGCATTTTATATAAAATACACTGGTAAATCTCACAAAAAACATACAAATATTTTACTAGTTTATCCATGTGTATTCCCCCCAAACCCCCCACAGAGTGGCCAAGAAATGCCCCTGGACAGAGCAAAATCATGTTGCATTAATGGAAGATACTAAACTGGTTGTCTTGCTGTATTTGTTTGCTCACAGCTATGGGCATTGTGCCAACCTCATTGAAAATAACTGCATTAGTCAAGTGTATCGAAATTATTACAACACAGAGTCCATCTCAGCTTTTGCTGTTGAAACATTTTGTGAGTCTTCACTAGAAGACTTTGTTTGAAGAGTAAGCTTTGCATAAATTCAAGTCCAATTTGATTTTCCACCGTTTTAAAACAATCATCTTTTCTATATTGTATTGTAAGTTTAAGCTTTCATAGATATAACCATAATACACTGTAGCAGCTTTTATAACGATATAATGTTTTGTTTCTCACAAACACCTAACCTAAAATTGGACTGGGATCGGCATATAAGTGTACAGTACTTCTTCAGGGCCTGAATATCAGAAATCCAACCTTAGCAGAAGGAGAATAAAAGATGGGCAGCCCAATCCTAACTAAATACCTGTGTGGTGATGCAGTGGTGCCGGCGCAGGTTATGCTGCATCCCGTGCGGGAATTTAGCATGCTGGAGGGCCCCGCACGGTAAATGGACCCCGGGTTAAGCCCCAACGTGCTATATAGTTGATGCAAGTCCGCGTTGTTCTGTGTCAGTGCATCAGGCCCAAGAAGGGGGATGGGATATGGTGCACGCCGGCACTGCCAATCCCGCCCCTCACAGGCCAATTCACCTGCCCTGTCACCGCCCTCCCCCGCCCCATTCAGCCCATTCCACCCCCTGTGTGGACATACGTGCTCCGGCAGGTTCCACGCAGCCACTGGTGTCAGCAAGCCCCTGCCCTGTCGCAAAGTGCTTTATGGCACTTTTGCAACAGCGCGCACTGGTGGAACTAGCATTCCACTGGCGCTACTGGGGAATAGGATTGGGCCAAAAATCTGAGCATTTATCCTTTCGGGGAGTTTTACCATCTTTCAGTAGTCATGCCTCTCAATAATGTTCTAGACTATTTGGGCAAAAGGGAAAGCCTTTTCCAAAAGAATGATTATATGGAAGAATGTTCAACTATGCTAAAAACAACACACATTTCTGATTCAGTTCTGTATAATTTGTGACCTGTCTGTTCATACACCATCTACTGTAGCCTGCCAGGTGCTACATGCATACTGTTTTTGTAGTCTCTGGCACATCCAGTAATATGAGGTTTATGAGGATCCCAGCAGGTCATATATATATATATATATATATATACTGTATATGTGTTTGACATATCAATATCAAACACAAAGCTGCATTTGGCTTTGTGAGCTGTGAGTTGCTTAGGCTTGGCACACAACCTGTTCAGACGTGGCCACCAGGATTATGGTCAAATCTTCTTAAAACGGAATTCGGCAAATTCCTGGAGGAGGGTTTATTAAGGCCAGCGGGTGGCGCAGCGGGTTAAACCGCTGAACCATAAGCTGTCGATCGAAAGGTCGGCAGTTCGATTCCCGCGACGGGGTGAGCGCTCGTTGCTTGGCCAGCTCCTGCCAACCTAGCAGTTCCAAAGCATGTTAATGCGAGTAGATAAATAGGTACCGCTTGCGGGAAGGTAAACAGCGCTCCGTGTTCCAGCTGCATGCTACACACTGCGGCAAGGAGAGTCATGCCGGCCACATGACCACGGAGGCGTCTTCGGACAACGCTGGCTCTTCGGGTTTGAAATGGGGGATGAGCACCACACCCTAGAGTCGGACACGACTGGACTTAATTGTCAGGGGATACCTTTACCTTTATTAGCCATAATGGTTAAATGGAACAGTTTGCCACTGAATGCAAGTTGCTGTGGGGAACAGTGAGGGAGAGCTATGCCTTGCTTGTGAGCTTCTAAAAGGCACATTTCAACTACTTTGTGAATATGGTGCAGGCCTAAATGGACATTTGGTCCAATCCAACAGGATTGTTCTTGGATTCTTCCCAGGGTGAAATCTTTGCTGCGTCTCTTATTGCAGGGAGAAGGTAACAACAAGCATATTTAAACACCACACTTGTTTGAGTGTAGGATCCAGCTGGTGTACTCATTGCTTTCTGCCCATAGGGAAGGGTGGAGGGTGCATTCTAAAGCTTTCCACACCATTCTGAAGGTTTCCCCAGCCATTTTAAAGCTATCCAGGCTACTGGCGGTGCCATTTTGAAGGTATCCGCCGCCATTCCGAAGGTCTCCACTGCTTGTAGGTTAGCAGTAGCATCACTAGAGGGGTGCTGGGGGTGCAGACCACACCGGGTGACACCCTCGGGGGGGGTGACACCGCTAGTGGCCAAAATTGTGAACACCTTTTGGAAAATTTGTATTTATGAATACTGTAATACCATATAGTTATATAACATTGGAACAGTAACGTAGCTAGGAGGACACGCGCTAAGTGGCTCAAGACACGGCAACTCACCATGTATGTGACCACCCCGCTTGCTGTTGGAGCCATTCCAGGCAGTGATGGCAATGTGCAGGCACTCACTGAACCAAACAGAGCCTCCTGCGCATTGACATCGCTGCCCAGCGTGTGGGAGGAGCCGGTTACATGATGAGTTGCAGCATCTTGTGCCACTTAGCGCATGCCCCCCCCCCCAGCTATGGTACTTCATTGGAAAGGTAATTTAATGCAAAATGTAATGAAACAAACTGTGTTGAATTATTTGTATTCTATCAAATGTTATGGCCAAATAACCGGAAAAAGAAAACACAACTACCTTATGTAACACAATGACCAATGAGACTGATTGTTCCGAGAGCCAATGAGGTGTTGTTATGACACAGCATGGAACCAATAAGGTGTTGGTATGAGTCACCTGCTCTCATTTCTATACTGTATGTCAGAACTAATACTAGAACTCTTATTCCAGTGTTTCTCCAACTGTGTTAGATAGAACCTTTCAACTTATTCACGAATTCTTACTTCATTTTGTGAGTACAGTACTTACTCAAGGACCGTATATTTGCTGATTTACTCCATTAATTGGGTTGAATCCAAAGAAAATGAATCCTGACTAAGTACCATTGAAATCAAAGGGGGGGGGGTAGTTGTGTGACTAACTTAAATTTCAATGAAGCTTAGTTAGGTTCACTTTCTTTGGCTACAACCCATTATAAGTGTAAAAAATTGTTTTAGCACTATCAAATTTATACCAGTTTATATCAAATACAGTGAATTGGCAGACCTCAATTCAATGCACTTCAGAAATAACAGACAATTTCCGATGTCTGAAGAGGTCTGTTAAACCCTACATTGCAGAGCTTCCTTGGCAGTGTGTTCCGACCCTTAACTACCTCTATAGTTAAATGTTGTAAAGGGGCGCAGGGGCAGGCTTACCTACTTCCCAAAACTCCCTTGGCTCTTGTCACTCCCCTTTTCATCCTTGAGCAAGGCACCCTAGGAATGGAGAATTCCTCAGGAAATGAGTTCCTACAAGTTTCACTTTCTGAGGAACTCTGCATTCCTAGAATGGCCTCAGGAATGAATAGCCATTCCTTAAGGGTGAAAAGGGGAGTGGCAGCATCACCACTGAGGGAGTCCTGGAAAGTAGGTAAGCCTGCCTTGACCCCCCACACACACACAGTGCAATCCTCCGTAACGTTCGAATGGCGGAGCGCGCGCTTACTTTCAAGTAAGGGCCGCTGGTGCGGAGGCCAGCATCCCTCACTCTGGGGCCAGAATGACCACAGCTGCTGCCAGGGAAGTCTCCCATTGGCGGGTGCAGGGGCAGGCCAGGCAGCAAGGGAGGGCGGCGATTAGCCGAGCCGGCCCGGGAGGGGGCGGGGATGGTGGCCACCACTTCCCCATACCATTCACGGGCCGGCTAGGCCATTACACGGCCACCTTGGATTTACGCCAGCTCAAGAGCTGACACAAATCCGAGGAGGCCCATTGGGGCCTCCCAGTGCTACACGCGAGGAGATCTCCAGGCTGCTCATAATCTGCCTGGAACGAGGATAGGATCCAGCGGGTGGCCCTAGGGCCGCCCATGGGTCTTTAGGCAGGATTGCGCTGCCCCTTACCTTAGAGAGTTCCAGCAGCACTGCTGTTGCTCTTTCCGCCAGGGTACTACAGGAATGGAGAGGTTTCTTTGTTCCTAGAGTGCCCTGATGGAGAGTGGAATGGAGCAGCAGCATTGATGGAGCTTTCTAAGTTACAGGTTTAACACCTAATAGGCGGAGGGATGTTTGTATTTAATGGACTTTTGGCATTAATGGATACCCCTTTCCCCATTTGTTTGTTAAATCAAGAGTTCAATGTACAGATATTTGTAAAATAATGATATTTTTTGTTTGTACATGTTAGTATTGCTATAAATGCCTGACATCAATAGTACAGTTTAGTTCTAATATACCAAAATTAAAACTTGATCAAAATAAAGGAATTAATTAAGAACATACTGTACATTTCTGCTAAGTTATGAAATATGTACAGAACTAAACAAAATGGATATATTCCAATGTACCTTATTATTGGTCTGAGGGGGAAAAGGAAACCATTTTCCCTTTTAATTCTTTTTGCTGGAAGCTCGTCATCATCGTACCATTGACCTATTTGGTCATGCCCAAGCTAATCATGTCTAAACCTTTCTCAGTGGGGATGAGTTTGTCCGCTTTCTGTCTTGCAAGAGTATCAACTACAACTCAGTCACACATATGCCTGTAGTCTGATCACCGCAGCCCACTGTAGCCATCCTCTCCAGCAGTGAGACCATAGCAGTCTGCAGCATACCCATGAGATTCTGTGTCAGAACCCCATCACTTCTTGTGTCGTCTTTCAACACTCTTCAGTTGTTTACACATTAAATTATACCAAGCCCTGTTTGCAAAAGCTCTCTTTCCTTCCCCCCTCCCTCTTTTTTTGTTTGCAAGGAACTGGTTTGTCATACTGAAATGGAGTTTATGTGCAGTAACAGCCTAATAACCCAGCAACTTTAGTCACTTATTAAAGTCAAGCATGTGTCTTTGTTTCATGTTGCTAATGATGTGGAACCATAGAGGCCCAAGTATATTTCGCCTGGACGGTGTGGAAGCGAATGCTGAGAGCTCATTACGTGGCTCCCCATTGGAATCCTGCAGGCTTCTGCTCATTGAGGAGACTGTGGGGGCTTTGACAGAATTATTATACTGAATATTTTTAGACTCATTAACTATATCACCAAAGCAAAACATCTCTTCCTTAGATGCAAATGGTTGCAGATTCTGTTGCTTTGCTTTACTTATTGCAGAAAAAAGGATGAAGCTTGAAAACAAGTTAGGGAAAGGACTTCCATGCCTGAATGTTTGAATTTGTAACATATTCAGCATGCCTAAGCCCCATTCAACTCATTTAAGCCACCCATGTCTGCCTTTTTAAAAAAAATGCCCCTCTCCATGTTCAGTTTCATTGGCTTAAGGCAGCACTACATGGAGTATATTTAATTTTGACTGTACAGTACTGCTGGAACGTTCAGTAAATAGGAGAAAGGAAGTTCCTAAAATTATATGGATGTAGTTATTGGTGTAGTTAAATTCAAATTTCAGAAACATTTCTACAGTGTGGTAAGACTTTTGGAGATACTTGATGTGTGGATTGTTCCTGTGCTAGTTTATTCAGAAGTAACTTCCATGAGTTCAAGAGGGCTTGCTTCCTGGTAATTGTTTAGGATTGCAGCATTAAGCTTAGGAAAGCAAACAAAATTAAAAAATTAAAAATTCAAAGTCCAGACAGTCTAGCTTTCTCCAGTTGTCCACGTATTCTATTGCTAAGTATTGCACAGTTTTAAACCTCATACTCCTCACCGCCACCCACTTACTACAGTCAGCTGAGTGATTTAAAGAGAAGCACAGTGTCAAAGACTGGCCCTAACTCTGAATTTCATTACAGTTATTGGTCTGTTGTCTTTAGAACTAGTTTATTGTAACATTTTAAAATTTGAGGCTTAAGGTATACATGAAGAAAAATTATGAATGCTGTAAAATTAATTCTTACGAGCAAAGACAGAAACTTGTGTTTCTGTCTCAGTTTGATTGAAAAGCTCATTTTGGATTGTTCATTATTTCATATTTGTATGTTTTGGTGGAAATATTTCCATATATGCAAGCTAGTTTCTACACTATATGTCCTGGATACATGTAGGAGATAATTAGAAGTATAAAAACATTTAAGAAAAAGAAATATTAGAAAAAAGAATGATTGTGCTAGATTTCTGTTGCCCAAATGAAATCATAGCTGTTTTGATGTTAAGAAGGAAACACGTTGTTCATAGTTGTGGTTCACTTGTTGCGCTAGCTTTCTTTGACAATGGTGACAGTGCCTTTATACATCAAAACATTCTTCTCCCTTCTGTGTCTGCCAGAGGTCCTAGAGGGAATACTTTACATTCGTGTTTCCCTTTGGGATTTTAGCATTAAATACAGCAGTTCTGATCAGTAGCCCATTGTCAAACAATTCTTGCAAAATATTAAAAGAAAGAGTCGAAAACCTGTCACATAAATTAAATATTGAATTGAGCTATGTGTTCTCATCAGATGAGGGCAACATCTGTGTTTTCCCAATGAGCCAGCAGTTTGATTCAAAATGGATACAAAAAACAGTTGAAGTTTACCTACAGCGCAATCCTGCCTAATCCTGAGGATTGGAGACATACGGATGCCCCACAGTGCTACAGCTTTCTTTCCCCTTAATGGCCTTTGATTAGCATGATCTCCCCTAAGAATTCAGTATGAAATCACCCCTTCCAGAGTGAAGTCCTGCCTAAGATTGCCAGCTAGAAATCAAAATGGAGTTAGGTTAGACTGCATACATGTTGGGGGAAAGGGGACGTTTATAACATCTCACCCTGAGATGAATTGTTGCAGAGTTAGAAAGGTGTGCAACTGAGAGTAGAGTAGAAGACTAAAGTCAGCACCTTGGCCAGCACACTGTGAGAACCAAGAGACAGTATCACCAGATGTGCAGAAACCCCCATGGAAATGAGCATTTCCCACAGAATAACTGCATATTTGGATGCAAAACCTATTTATCTGTGAGCTTTCCCCCACTGAATGAGCCAAGTGCATTTTCACTTTTTATTCTGTGGTGTAGATCTTCCACGTGGGTTTTGAACATATGGTTGCACAACTCACGTGATTACCTGATATCCTTGAGTTTGAATCCTTAGAGAAGGTGAGTTAGGATTGGGCCCTCCTTCCTGCCTCCAGGAAGCCAGTAACCTGCGGTGTTGTTCCAATGCTGGTCTAGGTAGGTCATTAGATAATGAAGGACCTGTGACAGAAAAAAAACACCATCCTCTGCTGTGTCCTTGATTGGCCTTCCACCTTTGGCAATCATCATTTCGCACAGGCAGTGGGAGAGAGGTCACATACTCCTATAGTGATGAATGATCCAGGTCCTTTTTCAGGATACAACCTGGCAACCTTTAAAATATTGAATTCTTCCTGGAACATGCGAAGCCTCATATCCAGGTGAGGGAGGGGCGAGAAGGCAAAGAGCAGCGACTCGGAAAGCCATGTTAATGGAGTAAAAGGTCTGCATAGATGTACCATCCAACCCCGGACTCTTTGGGATGCAAAGAAAGGTTAAGATTGTGGCAGCCACACCAGAAAGGATACAAAGTGAAATACTGGCTAGCATAGTCTCTCTCATGCATGTTTAGAGCAGCACTAGAGCAGTTCTACGAGTGACAAGCGTGTGAAGTCATCCAGAACAGTCTTTGGACCATAACACAATTCACCTATCTAGCTGTATAGGGAATCCACGGAAATGTAACTCAGCTGTAACTATCTCCAGGGGATTGATGTTTTTCTTCAGTATTACTGTATTATGTAATCACATATAAGCATTCTTAAAACACTTTACCAATTTAAGGTCTTCACCTTTTTTGGACTAAAGGCTTTCAATCTTGTCTCTGAATCTGTATCTAGCATATAATGCATATGCTGCATTAATCGAAAAGATTAATATTGAAGTTGCAATTTATTCAGTAATTAATGAAGCTGGATATAGAAAGGGAGCAGAATTTAGATTACTATAGTGATTTTTGTCCTTTAGTCTGGTTTGCTTCTCAGGCTAATGTTTTAAAATCACAGTATGGTAATACTGTACATTTATTAAGATTAACCAAAAAAAAACCTCCCACAAAACCTTAAGCAAGGTTTTGAGTCCTCTAGAACTCTTCATTAGGCTTGGAGGTCAAGCAAAGCAAAAAGGGAGGGCATAAAGCAGGGGTGGCCAAACCTGCTTCGTGTAAGAGCCACATACGATAAACTTCAGATGTTTAAGAGCCACAGAAGCCTTTAAATTCTTAAATATATTTACTCACCATGATGTTTTAATCCAGTGGACTCTCAGTTTATACCTGGTCAATAATTATAAAGCTTGAAACTTTCGTATTTAGCTTTTGATATGAATTGTGATGCAAAAAGTAGCTCAGCCAACGTATTTCCGGGAGCCGCACATTATATGCCAAAGAGCCGCATGTGGCTCAGGAGCCGCAGTTTGGCCACCTCTGGCGTAAAGTAATAGACCCCAAAGCCTGCAATTGGTAACAGTGCTAACATCAGATACAGGAGAAATTAAGCAGCCTCACATTGATTAGCCTCAATAGATGCTAGACAGGATCTCAGCTTGCACCCAGGGCATCTGGGAAGAAGAGACAACAATAATGGCTCTTCCTTCACTTTCAGGATATAAGGTCAGCAGCTAGTCTGTACCACCTCCAGCACTAATTCAAGCTCCCTTGTCAGGCAGCGAGGGGGAAGTAAAAGAAATGTGATAGTCTTTATATTAATAAATCTGGCCATTAAAATGTAAAAGAGATTGCTCATTGTTTTGTTTTGCTAGGGAATGTGTCAGCTGATGATGAGATGCATTTTCCTTTTAGGGGGGATTATATTCATCTAGAAACCCAAATGTGACACTCATGTAACAAGTTTAGAGGAAAACATAAAGTAGGTTAGGATTTCAGAAAGTCACTGTTCTATAGCACTAGTACGTCTTTCAGTATGGGATTATTTAGCTTTAAAATTGAGTTCTTGGTTCGGAGAACAGTGTAATCTATTAGGAGGAAACATTTATAAAATAAGATTAATCCTTGATCTTTTGTCTTTAAGAGGTTGTGAGGAGGAAGGAAGCCTTGGTGAGGATGAAGAGAAATGCAAATAGAGAGATATAAAGGAATATTGGAAGCAATCAAAGAAAACCATCAGAATTGTACAGATTTTCAGAAAGCCTAGTATGGAAATAGTAGTACTTGAATGATGTAGTTACTGAGGCATTAGGAACAGAGAAATCAAAAGTGGACAAAATAGTGTTGTTCTATACAGTATTATAAAATGGGTGTGATTTTGAAATGGTCTTTTTCACCTCTGTTGATTGACTGGGATGTTACTCTAAAATAAGTTAATTAGTTAATTGTATTCAGGTTGTGTTGCACATCCAAGTTTCTAGAATGAAGAAGTCTACTTTGTGAAACATTTCAATGTCTAAGCAGAATTTCCCTAGTGATATGTCTCTCCTTGGGGAATAACCTGTCAGCATTAATAAACATAATACACTGATTTGGTTCTTATGACCTCAGCATAACAATTTCACTGAAGAAACAGGCTGGATACAGGACAGTAACTCATCAGTGAGTGATTAACCACAAATTTCAGGCTAGCCAGAACTCAGCCTTAGAAGAATCATAAGAGAAACCCTGTTGAATCAGGTCAAAGGCCCATCTAGTCCAGCATTCTGTTTCCCAAAGTGGCTCACCAGCTGCCTCTGGGAAGCCCAATTCACAAGCCAGAGAGAAGGCATACGTCTCTCCCACCATTGCACCCCTGCAAATGGTATTCAGAGGCAGTGGCGATCCTACACCCCCACGGGCCTGGTGCGGCCCCCCTCACCCCCAAATAAAACTTTAGGTTTTTGTTTTGGGGGTTTTCTGGAGGTTTTAGGGGGATTTAAGGGTTGTGTGCCCCCCAGGGTGCCTCTTCTCTGCTTTTGGGGTACTTAGCTTGTCTTGGCGGGGCGCAGGCATCATGTTCTCACTCCGGACAGGAACTTCCGGCGCCGCCATATTCAATGGGCGGGACTCTGTAGGACTCTGGAGGAGACCAACGAGATGGAGAGAGAATCCTAGAGAGTCCCTACAGAGTCCCGCCCATCCAAGATGGCAGTGCCAGATGTTCCTGTCCGGAGTGAGAACATGATGCCTGCTCCCCGCTGAGACAAGCTAAGTACCCCAAAAGCACACACACACCCTGGGGGGCACACAAGGGGCACACAAGTGCCCTGGGAAGCAGCAGGGGGGCGGCAGCTGCCGCGAAAAAGGGGGGGAAAGGAAAAATCGAAAAAAGCCGAAAATAAAACCGGAACTTAAGGGGGCCTGCTCCCCCTAATTAGCTTCAGCGATCTACGCCCTGGGGCCCAACGCACCACTGCACCCCATTCTGTGACGCTTCTGTTCAAAGGCATACTGTTGTATTCAGAGGCCACTCCCATGGATCTGCTGGTGGCATTTTGGACCATTATGGTGGCATTAAGTACAGCATGTCCTCACTTAAAGTTGTCGATAGGTTCTTCTTGGAAACTGCAACTTCAAACGAAACAACTTATAATGAAATCAATTTTACCAAAGGCTCATTGATAAATGTAAACATACCTCTGGCATTTTCTCATCAACTTTAAAATGAAACAACTTTAAACGAAACAACATGTACGGTGCAATCCTAAGTTCCAGCCGGCGGCCTGTGGCCGCCCGCTGGATCCTGTGCACCAGGTGGGAGGTCTACCCGGGGAAGGAGACGCTCGTCTCCTTCCCCGAGTGTAACCGGGGCCAGGCCCTATCGGCCTCCTCGGATTTCCGCCAGCTATTTTGCTGGCGGAAGTAGAGGAAGCCGTGTAAAGGCTCCAGCACCCAGTGGGGGTCAGGATACAGCCAAAGGTCATCCCCTGCTCGGGCCTCCGGGGCCAATGGCCACCCTCCCGGCTCCGGCAATCCGCCCCCCCCCCCCCGCCGGATCCTGTCTTACCTGGGTGTGGTGGCCGGCAGGAGCTCC
The DNA here is from genome assembly GCA_026170595.1 of Plestiodon gilberti rubricaudatus. Classification (NCBI taxonomy): domain Eukaryota; kingdom Metazoa; phylum Chordata; class Lepidosauria; order Squamata; family Scincidae; genus Plestiodon; species Plestiodon gilberti. Next base: position 46,820,184 of record JANXHW010000004.1, read on the forward strand.
GTCATTGGAACGGGGAAGGCCGGCCTCTCTGCCAGCTTTCCCTGCTCGAAAGTAGTCGCAAACATGTTCGTGACTGCCTCCGGTGCCGGGACGCTCATTCCGGCGCCGGGGGACTTAGTTAGGATTGGCCTATAAGTGAGGACTTGCTGTACTGATAGACCTGTCTGCCATGAATTTATCCAATCATTCACAACCCTAGCATCCACCAGTTGTCTGGACCTGGCATACCTCACAACTGAGTGCTTGCTGTTCTCAAACTCTCTTTTTTCTTTACTAGAGAACAATCACAATTACAAGGATTCTAATAACCACAACACAGCTTAACCTCTCATTCTTCAAAAACAAATAATAAACTAAATGCTCTGTATTCAAACTTATGGCTCTCAAATGGAGATGAATATGAGTTTATCTGCAGTGTACATGGCAAACTCATCATGGGGTCATTTAATAATAATAAGCAGTTATATGTACATTTAAGTTCTATGCTGTCTGTAATCTTCAGTGTGCATCAAACAGCCATTGTGCTCTTCTACTTTGATTGATCGATTGATTGAGTTGAGGAAGTCATATCCCATTTTCTGTCCCAAAAGGCCACTGAAATCAATTTTAAAACACTTAAAATACAGTATAAGACTTGAAAAACACAATTCAATTAGAACAGTCAAGCAGCAGTAAAATAGCAGCCAGGAAACCACAATGCACTGAAAAGCTTCCTGAATATGCCACGTCGTTCCCCCCCCCCCCAGCCAAAGACCTTTAAAGTGACATGGGACGGAGCCAGAGAAGACTCTACATTTTGGCTTCATTTTCTTTTGGTCCTTTGAAAACCAGGGAAACTCATGTTGGTGTAAATGCTTACGGTCATCCTGCAGTTTCATAGCTTACAGCCATCAGTCGAATACCATCAAAGTCAGTGGGTATATGCCCTCTTGCAGTCCTGTAATTTAATTGCTCTAGCAGCAGGACATGCTGTTAAAGCACCATGATGGGGACATTAGAAGAAAAGGTTCTGTGCCCTCTGAAGCTAAGAATCAACCCATGCTATCAGTGTTTTATCAATCCTGCCTCCAGTGCATTAAGCACTTGTTTCCAGGTTTGGGCACAGTATTAAATAGGGCCAGGACTACGGTCTGCAGGCTCATGATGCAGCACCCTTGCTGAAGCAAATCTGGGTCCAATCAGTGCCCAGATGGAGATTTCCTGGTCACCCTATGTACACTGCCTTGAGTTCCATGATGGGAAAAAGTGGGATGTAAATATAACAACATAAATGTTTATTATTTTTATTTAACATATTTATTGTATATCCCATTTTTTTACAAAAGTATACACAGTAGCCAACAAAGAATTTAAAACAATAACCATATAAAAGACAAGCTCTAAAAAGCAAAGATATGTCACAGATAAGGCAGCAGCAGGTACAAAAATAGACCAAAAAGGCCTTATCCTCCCTTCTCTCCAGAAACCCAAGCAAATGAAATTGTTTTACTGCCATCAAGAAGGGGTTATTTTTATTCATTTATTTTTAATATGTCTGGGTCGCCTTTCAATTCCAATGCAGAGACCACCAAGGCAGCTTACCATCAATACAATTAAAACAAGAATAGGGAAGAAGCCAGCTGTAGGAAAGGAATTCCACAGTTTGAGTGCCCAAACAGAAAACTCCCTGACCATTACCATGATCTGCCTGATGGTGGAGCATCCAGAGCAACGCCTTTGATGAAGATTGTAGCATGCATGTAGCATGCATGCCGCAGGTTCATCTGGGAGAAGGCAGTCTTTCCAATAGATATCCTGGCCTGTAAACATATCACTACCTTGAACTGTGTCCAGAAACAAATTGGAAACCATTAAAGATCTTTCAGCACCAAATTACTGTGCTCAAAACAGTGAGTCCCAGTTAGTAACTTGGCCAATGCATTTTGGATCAGCTATAGTTTCCAAATGCTTTTCAAGGGCAACTTCCCATAAAACTCATTGCATTAATCTGTTGTGCAATGAATGTACCATTTGATACTCTTCCACACTGCTTCTACTGAGGGGGAATATAACTAACTCAAGGCGCAATCCTAATAAGAACATAAGAAGATTCATAGAACGAGGCATCTTCAACAGGATTATGGTCATAAAAAAACACAATATGGTTAAAATGTCATTAAAAATCACTAAAAACGGCTTTAAAAGTCTGTTTAAAATGCAACTAAGTGCAATAAAATACTTCAAAAGTCTTTTAAAATAAAATAAAAAACACTTTAAAACAACATATGACGTTTCGTTCATGAGCCATGAACATCATCAGATACAAAGAAAGCCTCCAAATGGAGTAGAAGGTGGTAAGAGTACGCGAGCATCAAGCTTGAGTTTAAAAGAATTTTGGTGCGCATTTCTTTTCCTTCGAGGAAGCCAATTAGTGCCGGAACCAGGTCATTACCTATTGACCGCTGATAACCTGTTCCTATGCTACCTCTAGTGGTTGTTTTTAATTCCTGTTTACGATTCAGGACTTGCTTTCTGTGTTTGGCTATTTCAATGGCTTCTAAATTCAGCCTAGCCCTATAATTAGATTCCTGACTCAGTCTATCCGTAGCCTCAAAATTAATGTCATGTCCGGTGTCATTTGCCTGCTGTGTCAGGGCAGACTGTTTAATTGCATCTGATGATGTTCATGGATCATGAACGAAACGTCATACGTTGTTTTATAGTGTTTTTAATTGCATTTTAAAAAAGACTTTTGAAGTATTTTATTGCACTTAGTTGAATTTTAAACAGACTTTTAAAGCCATTTTTAGTTATTTTTAATGATATTTTAACCATATTGTGTTTTTTATGACCATAATCCTGTTGAAGATGCCTCGTTCTATGTATATTATTGCTGGTCATAACAGTTTTCATTCGATTTTAACATAAGGAGTCCTGCTGGATCAGGCCAAAGGCCTATCTAGCCCAGCTTCCTGTATCTCACAGTGGCCCCACCAGATGCCTCAGGGAGCATACAGACAACAAGATACCTGTTGATAATCTTCACTAGAACTGGCGCTGCAACCTCAGCGCTGGCCTAGGGTGTTGCAAACGGTGTTAGTAGTTTCAAGGGTCATAGATACCTCCAAGGTAATAGCACTGATTAGACTATAACCGAAGAGGAAGCTGTCAGTGGTTAATAATCCTGTCTATATTTTCGCAGTCCCCATTCCCTGCAGACAATTGTGTACTTCCTCAGTCCTGGGTCTTTTTGTGACTCAAGAGGACATGGTTTTTGCATAAGTGACCATTATTTTGGGTTCTGTCATGATTTTTAGAACTTTCTATATCAGCACCAAAACCAAGACAATTTCCTGCCTTCTTCATACCCTCTGATTCCATGATGGTTCTGAAGAAAGGCGTAGATTTCAGGTGAAGATTATATAAGTAAATTTTGGAAATCCTCCAAACTGAGACGCATCACTTATCAATGCCCTTTTCATCATTATTCCCTTTCATTATGTCCTTTCCTTATGTGAGGAGTTTGAGAAATACGGCTAATGCAGTTATCTCACAGTAATGAGCACGATTCAGTCCACAAGAAATCATTCACAAAATAATGTGTGTAGGATATGCGCATGCAACATGTATAGTGTACCAAGTTCAGTTGCATTCTGCTTGTGGTATCCAGTAACCAAAAGGCCATTACTTCTAGAATACAAATAAATGTATTGTTGCTTAACTGACATATTAATCTCAATGAATATATACATCATTGTCTTTAAGTATCAGACTTCTTCTTGCTAAATTTAACCTAATTTATTAATGTAATTGTAATACCCAAGTAGATGGTGGCTCATATGCTTTGGCATGTTTTGATAATGTTGAATACCATATTTGTTCAACTAATTACTACAATATCTTATTGAATTTCAACATCCTGCTTCATTTCTAACACATTTTGATTTTGTAAATGGTACACATCCCTAAAATTAGATACCACAGTGCATTAAATTATAATTTCTCTTCTACTGTGAAATGTTTATCATTTTGATTTTGGATATACTTGTACCTAACAATACGAATAGATTAAATAGATGATTGCTTTCCAATGCAGACTAATTAGCTGACCGTGACAAAGGAATCTGGTGAATTTTCTTTGGAGGATTGAATACAAATGAAATTATATTTGTCACCAATTTAACTTCTATTATGCATCTACATTCTGTTTTTCATTTGGTCCTAACCCACACATGGGGGATAATATTACAATTTTTTCTGATTTTTTTCATTAATAGATTTGTAATATTGCCATGTGAGGCATATTTTTTCCTTCGACCCACTTAGTCTCTCAGCAAGTACTCTGTAAAAGAACAAAAATCTGTGTCTGTTTTCATAATTATAAGATTTGGGTTAGTTTTTTCAACAGTTACAACATAGGCAGGACTGATAAAATCTATTAATGAAAAAACACCCATTCAGGGGCTACTGTTTGTCCCCACAATTAATTCTTAGGGTTTTCTTCCCAGTTGCTCTCGTCTTTGGTTCCCAAAGGTTTGGGCCTAAGTGGTAGTTTTAATGCCATATCATTATTTACAGATGATTTTGTATCTTGCATGTACTCTCCATGCGCATTTAGATTCTGCATGTAGAGCATCTCAGTGTACGTTTTTGCAGTTTACTGAAAACTGTACAAGAGGCCAAATTTGTTTAATAAAACGTGAGAAATGTGTGTACCCTTATGGCCCAATCCTGTGGCTGCTGCTCAGGTGGAGAACAGGCTTAAAACCTCCAGTGCGACTGTGAAGATTCAGCTGGTCCCCTCATTTCAGCACTGGAATCCAGCTCATAGTTGCCCCTGGTGTGTTATTGCAGTAATTAGTGCTGCTATAGGGTCTGTTCCTCTGCATGGGTGGGGCATGGATGACCCTGCCACATGTGATGGTGGATGACCGTCCTTTGTATGTGTGACATTAGTGGCCCTGATCAAAAGAAAGCATGAAACAATGTTTACATGTTGCTGTGCCCTTGGATTATATTTGCAGATTCCTATGGGATTTATAGTACCCTAACTAAGGTCTCCTTCCTCCTATGGAAGGACTCCTTCCTCAGATGGAAGACTCCTGCAGGAGGAAGGGAACTTTAGGATACAACCCAGTTTGTGACACTAACAGCCCAATCCTGTCTAGCAGGACGCGGCAGTTCAAATAAGGCACCTGCCCCATCCTGCACAGAATGGGGCCTGTGCCAGTAGAGCCAGAGGCCTCCTCGAAGTAAAGGGACATTTGTCCCTTTACCCCAGGTAGAGCCCCAATGGGTCTACTTGAATGTGCACATCTATTTTGCTGGCACACATTCAAGAGTCCCGTGAAAGGCCCAACAGGCCTGGGAAGGGGGATAGGATATGGTGGAGGAGGCTGCCGCCAATCCCTCCCACTTCCTGTGCCTAGCCAACCAATCCCATCCACACCCAAAACATGCCGTTCCGCCCTCCCCCTGCCCCTCCTCCGCAGGCACCTACCTCTCCACCATAGCGTCCATCTGTCCCATGTCGCCAACAGAGTAGCACAGGCTTCTCCGCTGGTGCTCCTTACTCCCAGGGTGCTGCAAATGTGCTTTCTGGCACATTTGCGACACCTTAGACAAGCGGAGCAATCACTCCACTGGTCTAAATGTAGACAGGATTACGTTGTTAAGGTAAGTGTTTACCGAGTTAACCTTTTATGAGAGCTACATTTTTGAGTAATAGTAAAATGTCTGACACTAAACTGTATTCAAACTCATATACATTTTCGTTGTATTTATCTTAATTGTAAAATATGGTCTAAAATTTGGAAGAGATGGAAAGACATAATGTTAGATGGAAACAGATGCATAATGTTAAGCAAAAAAAAAAGAGAGACTTGAATAGGACATCCACTAAGGAAGACTCATTGTGTATTGTAGGATAGAGCAGTAGTCTTCAACCTTGGGGTCATGACCCCAAGGTTCATGCAGGAGACATGTTTTTCCTTAAGGGAAGTGGTGACTCAGCAGTGACGTCAGGACGGCACCACCACCGGGTTTGCGCCATTGCCGACTAAGTATAAAAAGGGGGTGGGCTTGCTTGGAGAGAAGTGGAGGTGGCAGGTGGTGGGCTGGAGACACCGCACAACCTGGGTTCTCGCCACCACTGCAGACAGGTAGGTCCAACCCCCTTTTTTTACTTAGTCAACGGTGGCAGCGGCGCAAACCTGGAAGTGCCGTCACCGCCAAGTTACAACTACTTACCTTCGGATAAAGGTTGAAGGTCACTGAGACAGAGCATAACCTTTCTATTTATATCAGTCCAAGAGGGAATGCCTTTAAATTATTGCAATGGTGGGTGCAATACATCTACATGGCAACATAAAGTAACATTTATTATTTAGTAATAATTTTATTATTAATTTGGTGGCATTGTAAACATGTTACAATATGTTGGGAGAAACAAATTGGAAACATACAAAGAATTGCTTTCTACTGAGTTCTCTATGAACCTGAAATTATCATGTTCAGATTTCTTAAAAGATGTGGCAAATACAGAGTATTAAGATCTGGTCTGTAACTCATTAACTGCTGCTAAACTATTATTGACAACGAACTGTAAAAGATAGATTTCAGGTAATGTTGGGACACCAGTCAATTAACCACTCAAATATTGGCAATTGTCCCATCAATTGTCTGTTTATTATTGACAATATTTGATTGTGGTAAAATACTCCATGAAGTCACGAATGTCCTTACGTAGGTATCAACCTACCTTTTTAATTGCATCATGATTAGGCTTACCATATTTTGAGGTGCCCAAATCGGAGTACCCCCGCCCCCATTTTTTTCCCCTCCAGAATTTTTTTCTAATATATTTATTTCCAGGTTTTTTGTTGTTGTTGTTCTTTCTTTTCTTTTCTTTTCTTTTAGGCACAAATTGCTCGCTTGCCGCCCATTAGGGCGGCCAAATTTTTTCAACTTAATTAACTCCCCATTTTCGTCCCCTTTTGCCCCCACTTGCCTTTTTTTTTTTTGTGCTGCTGCTGCTGCTGCTGCTGCTGCTGCTGCTGCCGCCGCCCATCCTGCTGCCGTCACCACTGTCTGAGTCCTGGCTGGCCAGCTGCTCCGGCCAGCCAGGACTGCAAGGTGGTTGACCACCCGCTGCTGCTGCTGCTGCTGCTGCTGCTGCTGCTGCTGCTGCTGCTGCTGATGATGATGATGATGATGATGATGATGATGATGATTTTAAAAAGGTAAAAAGTTTTCCTGTTGGCCATCTTGGATCTTACAAAATCTCGTGAGATCCAAGATGGCAGCGCCCAAATCACGTGAGGACATATGAGGCAGTAGCACACTACCCCACCCCCCTCATCACAGGATGCACCATGTGCCCTATTGGCGTGGCTGCATTGGCGCTGGGAGAGTTAGTTCGGTTTGGGATTGAGATTTTTTATGACTCTGCCTGCTTCAGTTCCATTAAGTTAATACTATAAGCACATGACCATTATTTGACCATGTTTGCCTGGTCAGTTGAGGAAGTCAGTCTCTCTCTCTCTCTCTCTCTCTCTCTCTCTCTCTCTCTCTCTCTCTCTCTCTCTCTCTCTGGGACTATTTGGGGATTTCTTTTCAATTTTCTAGAATGTTTTGAAGGGGGCTGTGTGGTGTAATACCATGTATTTGTTATTTACGTCACTAAAAACTATTAAAATATATTGGCAGGCTCTTGATTTACAGTTCTTGCTGTTAAGTTATAGGAAAGCTTAATTTAAAATAATGTTAAAATCGAAAGCCAGCACAACCCTACGCCAGTTTTTCTTTCTTATAACGGTATGCGGAAAGTTTTCTTAGCACAGGGCAGATGTGACTGACTCTGCCCCTAAATACATCTTTAGAAGCTGCAGTACAAAACAGTGTGCTGTTGTAGCTAGAGTAGATCCACAGAAGTTTAGTGCCCACCTGCAAAACTATACCAGGTTTTATGTGCTTAAATCCATTTGAAATCAGTGGGACATGAGCCCACGTAAGCAGGCAGTGGAATGTAACATTAAATAACATTTTATATATTGAGATAACTGTAACGCTACACTTCCTTGCTAAGGAAGGGTGTTTGTTTTGCAGAGTTCAAGAGTAATCCACACCTTGATTCTCCCACTTTCATATTAATTGAGGAGAGCAGAGAGATTTATGTTTCCTGTCCTGTTGGAACAGAGAAGAGCAACAGGGTTGGTTGTAAGAAGGCCATTTCCTCTAACTGTGACAAATGGTCAAGTTGAAAAGACCATCCAGCAGTGTTACTCTCTCCAGCTTCTATTTGGTCTCTCTGTGGCTTTTTCATGCACATTACCGTTAGCCACACCTGAAATTCTTAAATACACTCCGTTGCATTTGCTTAAAATGAATTACATTTCCACAAGAAAGAGCGCTTTTATAATTACACTGCGTATTGTTACAAATTTTGATGAACAAAATATATGTTCAAATATCCTAATGATGCACATGTGGCAAGCTGAACTCCGTCACCTTGCTTTCTAATATGTTCAGACGCTTCTCACTGTGAGCTCAACACTATAAATAATTCTAATTAGACTAAAAGATAATCAACAGGTTTTGTTAAAAATGCAACATAGAACCATGTAAGTTGAATTAATGTTTAAACCAATAAAATAACACTAAGATAAAACGACTATACTGTATTCCAGAAAAAATCTAATATTTAAAATTCACTTTAATTGTTGTAGTCAGTCAAAGCACCACTTTAACAAAGGTTTGTTTCATCCTAAAGAAGTAGACTAGCAATGGTCACAACAAGTGCATATTTTGAGGAAGAATAGCTCATATCTTTTAGGCACAAGTCATCTTTATGTTGAATGTGTTTCTATATTATTAAAAATCACACATTGAGAATTTGAATTTCTACATCCATCATAAAATACATGTTTTATCATTACAGTTGGCAGTATCCGTGGGGGTTCTGTTCCTGGAACCCCCACAGATACAAAAATCCGCTGATACCTGGGCCCCAACCATAAAACGTCAAAAAATAAAAAAAAGAGTTTAAACACGATTTCCTTACTTTTTAGATGCAAACCACTCTGTGTTCTTGTTTGTAGAAGCTTAAATCACACTCTGGAAACCTCTTCCAGGTCACGTGACTCCCCCCTACCCTCTCTCAAGATCACCTCAGAATGCATTGTAATGCATTCTGGAGCTATTTTGGGGAAAGGGAAGGGGAGTTGTGCAACCTGAAAGAAGCAGAGTGCGATTTAGGCTTCTACAAGCAAGAACACACAGCGGTTTGCATCTAAAAAGTAAGGAAACCACATTTTAACCAGTTTGGGTTTTTTTACATTTTACAGTGCACCCCCATATCCGCGTTGAGATGAATCCGTGGATGCCGAATCCGCAGATAGCAGGGGTTCACTGTATTTAATACTGCTACTCTTCTTCAGGCTTTCAAACCTGAACGAATGTTAAAAAGACAAAAATGCTGCTTTTTCTTTCTTTTTCTGTTAGAATTTTAATCATTGCTAACGTAGATACAGGTTGTTGACAAAAGAGCTTTATTTAAATGAGCTATAAAATCTTTAACAACAATCCTCTGTGGAACAGATTTGACAATAAAGAAATATCTTTTTACCTAGGCACTTGGAGTAGTATTAAAAGATAAATATTAACTAGACTTTCGCTTCATAATTCTGCCAGTCTTGCATTGTAAAACCTGTACAGTTGTTTTGTCATTGTTTGAGTTATAACAATGAATGGTACTGATACGGCTTACATCGTTTACTTAATATGCAACATCACACTGCATTATTAAATTAATATGATACATGTTGGATTGTCTGATATGTTTAATTATCATTTGGAAAAGAAAGGGCAGATTTAGAAAACCTACATTTTCTACAAGGCCTTTGTCTTAACCCCTTCCACAACTGAAGCCAAGCTTAAGTACACATCATTGCATTTGCTCACATTCAGTCCTTAGTAGTGTTGTCTCTCTCTCCCTTCCTTTTCAGTGTGTAAGTGTTCTGGAGGCAGGAAACTGCCTTTTTTCTTGCTCAGGAAACTTTGTAAACTATCATGTACATTATTAACCGAGTTTACTGAAAGATATAGGAAAAAAATAGAACACAGTCATGATCCAGTGAGCCATTTATGTGAACCCAAGAGCTGGCATACCCAGAAGGATTTATACTGTATAACTGTTTTCCTTTAAACAGGAGGCACCCTCCACGCTATATGGCAAACTGTTTTTCAAGCTTCCCTCAGATTCCATGCAGCAGGAGAGGAGGGACAGGGAGTATTGTTAATTAAATAAGAGTCAAACTGCCCGATCCTATGCCCCACCATTGCATGCACTGCATCCAGTGTGTGTGGGGGGGGGGTGATCAGGAGGCCTGCCAGAGGTAAATATTTTTTTAATTATCTCTGCATAGGCCCCCTGATGTCCTGTGGGTCTCCTTGGACCCATGCCAGTTATATAGTTGGGATAAGGGCAGAAGGTCTGGCTCAATTAGTAGCCGCCTCGTAAACCTGAAGATCAGTGAACGGCCAGTTCGAGACACGCCGCTGACAAAAAGCTGTGAAAAAAGCCTCTGTGAGGAGAGATAAAGAGCTACCAGCTGCGTTGGCCGAACGTGGGAGGCGTCGGCTAGGGAGAGGCCAGACTGCAAAGGATAGCATCTGAAATGCAGTTGTTCATGAAAGATTGAACATTTATATATGATTGTAAAAAAAAAAAAAACATTCGGGGGGTTGTGAAAGCCTGCCCATATAAACCGCCTTGAATTAGAGTCAGAGGAGAAATCCAATAATACAATATACTGTACAGTATTTATAAACCGCCTTTCTTGGTCATTGGATTTCTCCTCTGACTTTAATCCAAGGCAGTTTACATCCAATATGTATATTGGACTTATATAATATTGGAGACTTGTATAATAATATGTCCAAGGAGAGAAAGCGGGCAGGGCGAGCTGAAAACTGGAGAATAGGATCCGGCTTGTGCATTTGCCACAGAGATCCTCCCCCTCTCTGCCCCTGCCACCAACTTAACAGCACCTGTGGAGCCTCCTGGAGCTGCTGTCACATGCAACATACCTCTCACTGTTTGCAGCAGTGGCCTGCAGTGCACATCAGTGGCTCAGCTTTCACACCGCCAAAAAAGACGTTGCACTGCCAGAACACTAGTTCTGGCAGTGCAAGGCCTCAATATTGGGACCTTAGGCTGCAATCTTCTACACAGTTACCTGGCAGTAAATCTCACTGAACTTAGTGAGACTTGCTTCTGAGTAGACAAGCATAGGATTGCACTGTTAATGGTCCTTGGGCACGTAGGAATAGTGCATGGTTCTCTGGAAATTTGAGACCCAAAGTACTAGAACGTGGCCCCTGATTCTCATGACAACACTTGACATTGTGAAATCACTATGACCCATCATTTTTGTTTACTTTTTTGTTTATTTGAAACATATACCCCACTTTTTCCACAATTTGTAACACGAGGTAGCTTATTACATTATCTTAAAAGTTTTTAGAAAAACAATATAAAACACACCAAAATGCATTTTAACAAAAGCAGAAACATAGTAGAACTCAGCTACATGACACCTCCCCCTCAATGGTCAAATAAAAAGTTTATCGTGTTATTAGAGTTAGTAATCTACAAAGCTTGTATTAGTTAAACAGAACCCCTGCCTAATTATCACATGGAAAAAAAATGGAAATTGAGGACATTCAAAAGCAATTTGCGATATGTCATATTGGTCTGCTGTTCAAAGTCGAAAATCCCACTGGATGTATGCAATCCACCTTCTGAAGATAAATAGTGCTAATGAGCTAAATTTAATTCAAAATAAAATACAGTCATATTCAGCCGTTTTCCATGTGACAGTTCCACAAAACATGGGATAATATTTGCAGACTTTCTTTCTGAATTGGACTATCAATAGGGTGTAGTTGTATATATTTTTTTCTTATCAGATTGCCTTTTTATAATAAACATTGTTTATTGGATATAAAAACCACATTCAAGCAAAGAAGTAAACAAATGTTGATTACTAATCTAATGTATTTGGAGCATTTTGAACACTGTAAAACACTATATAAATGCAAAGTATTATTCCATATTATACCTCTTTTCATGCTAGTAAATTTGTTTAGATTTTTGAATGATTATACTGAGGCCAAAGGAAACTGAGTGTTGAATATATTGTGAGGAGGCCATAATTTTGATATTGATTCTATTCTATGAATGCTACTAATTTATCTACCTTCAGTGTGATGGATACAGTTTGAAAACCTAGTTTAGGCTGTAGTTCTATACAGAAATACCTGAGAGTATATCCTGTCAAACACAGGGGTGGTGGTGGTGGTGTACTGTTGAATAGACATGCATAAGATTACACTGTTAGGTATGGTGCAAAGTACTGGTCCCCAAAGAATGGGTTTTTTCTCTCTGATGTAAAGTCATTTTTATTCATGCACTAGTTGAGGTATTGACCTCAACAGGCTGGAAGATTTCCAAAGAAGCATTATACCATTGTTTTAATCTGGCCGACAAGCATGCTCAAAAAGGTCATGTACTGACAATAGTGATTGACATTTTACTGAGCCTATTGTGGCATGACTAAATAAAACAATTTTTTAAAAAAAAAACTAGTTTGTATACAGTAGTTGGTTTAATTTGCTGTTTTCTAGATTACCAATGTTTTATATTCCTAAAATAAACAAATGTGGCCAAGATTCAAAGAGATACTTTAGTATATGAATCTGAGAACTTGGGCATGCCCCGTGGAATTTTTGACCTTTTCTCTTGAACATCTCCTGATACAATATTATAAACTACTTTTCAAAGTTCCCTCTGTTTCAAAAGTGGTTTGTCATATGGCATGGGGTGTGTGAGTGTGGTGGAGAGCTGCTGTTTAAGAAATACAAGCTTGAAATCTATCCGGGCAGGTGGACATAATTATGTCACTCTTGCAATTGCAGCCTCAAATACTTCTATGTATTTTAAATATTAGAGATCAAGAGCATTGACTTCCTCTGTGGGTTGTTTTCAGATGTGAACAGCAGACTGTACAACTGCATGCAAAACTGCTATGTCAAGTTTAGAATTATTTTGCAATAGTCAAATAATTAAAAATGATAGTGCCAACACAAATTCATAAACAGTACAGGTGTAATCGCTGTTACATTTCAAATGTATTTAATATTATTTTTCAGACTGAATTATTTTACATTTTGAAATATGTATAAGAAAGAAAAAACCCACATCTGTAATCTCCTTTATATATTGAAATTTTTGTGCATGCCTGCGTAAGTGTGAGAGTATGTGTGTGTGTGAGTGTAGATATATAGATATAGTAGTGTCACTTTCAGCTGCTGCCTTAACCGCAATTTAGTGCAGTTAGATGCTTTCATGTCACATGGTTATAGCTAGGTAGATTAATAGGGAGTTCTATCTGGAAATTTCTTTCCTGTTATTGTTCTCCCTCAGCTGCTGATGGTGAAGTTAATTCTCTTTAGTTTTGTCATGCTCTGAAGCACACATTGCCAAACTATGATAAGCTTTACAAGGAAAAATGAGCCACGATGTCCATCAAAGTCTTAAACTTGCATTTTAAACTTTAGGCTGACCTGACGTGCCATTCAAAATGCTTCAAAAGATTATTTTTTTAAGAAAGGTTCAATATGTCCCGAGGCTATCGGTTTTGAGTTAAACTGGGTGAAGTAGAAATATTTTACTCATCAGCTTTGCAGTCACAGAGTTTGCCTCAGCTAGAACAAAACTGCTGAGGCATTTAGAGAAAATTAACCCCCCATCCTGGCAGCCAGATGTGACTGGTTTCTGATGAATGCACATGAGTGGGCTGAAAAATCAAGAGACTGTGAAATTCCTGTCAGGTCCGTACAGTGCAGAATGGGCTATTGACTGCTTTCTATATTTCCCTCCATCATTCTTCTTGAACACTGCCATTAATTTCCTCTCCCACTCTGACTTATTTTTTCCCCTTTCCTCTTTTAGCTCTCTCAGCTGCAAAGCAAGATGCACAGGGTATTGCTGGAGTGCTTCAAACTGCGAGGCCTCTATAGCCAAGCTGGGCTGGCGAAGTTCCAGGCAGCCTCTCATGAGAATGTTCAGAAAATATTAGCTGTGCAGGTAGGTGATTGCAGGGAAGTAGGAAAGATCATTCTGATCTAGATTGAAAAGCAAATGATGGGTAGTGTGATGAAGCATTAAAACCATATCCCATCAGAGTTTTGTAAATTTTTAACCTCTTTAATAAACTGGAATTGCATGAAGGATGAATCTAGGAGGTTAGTACATGTGCCGTCGGAGTTTTTTTTTCAAGAGGAACTTGCAGTTTATTCTCAGATACCTTAAAATATTATAAATACATTTATTTTTTACTGTTGAAACAAATAAATGTATTGCCAGAGTTGATTTAAAATATTTTCGAACATGCTACAAAACATTCCTTTCTTCACATGTTATTGTCACTGCAAACGACACTGTTGGTATTTCACGTTTGATTTCTTTAGCATAGATTACCTGTTTAGCTAAAGACCATAGTAGCTTCATTTAGGCTCCAAATGAGAATCTGTAACAAATAGCATTTGCTTACAAGATTTAGCTAAGATTATCACATGCTCACTGGACTTTAGTGTAAAACAATTCCTGTGCTGATTGTTCAGGTATGTACACATATTTATGACTGTGTGGGGTGGCACAAGTATCCTATTCCTCACATCTCTGAAAACAGTAATATTTCTATAAAGCCACACCTGCCCTCAGTTAATTGTCATTCCCAGATGTTGTGGAAGAAATTTCAGTTAAAAAATGACATCAGAAGAATTAGAAAATATTCTAATTCACCCCAGCATTGCATATTTTCCAGTGGCTGCTGCTGGTGTTTTATTGGTGTTTATTTTAAGATTGTGAGCCCCTTTAATACAAAGAAGTATTTTCTCATTTCTTTGCTGTGTAACCCACATTGTGAACGTTTCTGTTGAAAAACAGTATAAAAATGGTAATAAATAATAATCTGATAGGCAGCCCAATCCTGTCTACATTTTAGACCGGTGGAGCACTGCTTAGAGGGCTAGAGTGTTGTAAATGTGCCATAAAGCATATTTGTGGCACCCTGGGAGTAAGTGGCGCCAGAGCTGCTCTCCCCACACGAGGGACAATGATGCACCCACCATGGGAGGGTGGAACAGGATGTTCTGGGGTGAGTGGGATTGGTTGGCCTAGACCGGGAAGAGGGAGGAATTGGCAGCAGCCTCCTCCTCCGAATCCTATCCCCCTTCTCGAGCCTTGCCAAATGTGCACCAGCAAAATATCTGGCGCACATTCGAGTAGACTAAACGGGGCGGCTGGGGCTCTACTCAGAGTAAGAGGACAAATGTCCCCTTCCCCTGAGGAGTGCTCCAGCTGCTCCGGTGCATGATCTTATCTACATAGGATGCGACGCAGGCTCTATGCCCATGCCACAGCCTAGCTAGACAGGTTTGTGCTGTAAGCCAACTCTATTCTCACATTCCAACCCAGCCATGAATGTTTCACATTAACGACCAAGCTATATGTGACAAGCCAAGAAGGGCGAGAAAGGGAGAAGCTGCGGATGCACTGGGAGAGCCCAATTATCATGTGGGCTTCCCTTTCAGCAGCACTGTTTTTGCCAAGGCTTTACTTTGCAGAGCACCTCAGTGTAAGCGCTAGAGGCCCGAATCTTCAGCTGGCGCATGTCCAGGGAGGCCATGTAAGGCCGACCCAGCCTGGGAAGGGGTGTTGGATATCGGCGCAACCCAGCGCCAATATCCCCATCCCTTCCCAGGCCGGACCGGCCAATGGCCCCCTCCCTTGCCACCCCTGCCCGTCTTCCCCACGTTCTCCCGCCACCCAGTGCAGCATTCACCTGTGTCAGCCGGCGCGGGTCCTGGGCAATGGCGGAGTGAGCAGTGCCGGCCTCTGCGCTGTCACCGCTTATTCCCAGGGTGTCAAAAAATTGCCTTACGGCACATTTACAACACCCTAGGGCTGTCGGAGCACTCGTTCCGCCAGCCTATAATTAGGCAGGTTTGGGCTGTTAATCTTGGAGGCATGACCTTTGTTAAAATATCTTGTCCAGTGTAATAAGTTAACATCTCACCATTCTGGAATTGCAATAACCTAAAGGAAAGGGGAGCAGATTTCCCTGGCTTACCACTTTTAAAGTTATTGCCACAGATGTCACTTGCTATCTAATAATCCCATGCTGGAGTAGCTTCTAGAGTTAATGCCCTTGGAAAATGGAACCAGAAATATGCCCCTGGAAAATGGAACTAGTGTTTGCCTGGCTTTTGAGCAACCCTTTCATTTATGGTTTCCTCCTTGTTTGTCAAGTGATCGTCAATTTAACTGCATTTTTTCCCTCTGCTATTCTTATACTTACACAGGTGGCCCTCAAGGTGGATGAGCTTGAAAATCTGTGCATTCCCTCTTTCATGTCTCTCTCTGGGTTAAATTATTGTAATATATGCTGGTTTTGCTCAGTTGTATCTTTTTGACTGCTGATTTTATTTTAGCAGTCTTGCTGCTTTCTTGTTCAGACATATGGAATTTGGCAGCATAGATATTTAGTAGCATTCAGGGGACTTTGGCATCAGTGTTTTTATTAGTGTGGTTACATATAGTTTACAGGTTATTATTTATAGTCATTGTTTGAAAAGTTAAAGATGAAATTTCAAAGAAAACTTTTCCATTTTATGTATTTTAATTCATAGATCTACTAAAGTTATTATTCAGATAGTATAGTCAGTTTCTGTTCAAAGAAAGTGGATGAAAATCTAAATATACAGTTGACAGATTTCATTCTTGAGGATGATTGTTGATTTATTCCCTTGAATACTTCTGACCAGAGTATTATTTGAAAATATGCCACCAAAATCTGGAATGACCCCTATTCTGTCAACAGATGCAGGATCCAGTTTCTTGGATTGATTTTGTCTCAAATTGGATTTAGGAAAGTCTGCAGAGGGTTCAAAATGGGTGGAGGTTAGGCCTGCTCAGAGATTTTTAGTCCCTGTTGTACACCAGTGGCATCATCCATACTTGCTATAGAGACAGCCAAGCAGGCTGTGTTCAGCACAGTGCCGATGTTCAGCACAGTGCAGGAATCTAGGGCCTGGTTTCTGCCATGTTTTCTGCCATTTCTGAGTCACAACATACTGTATGCTACTACACGTGTGCAGTGGATTTATGGCTCTTCTGCACATGGGATCATATTTCTCATAGTCCTGTGTATATACAGTAGCAACCAGTGACTCTGAGCAGCCTATGGCATGGATTTACCCTTCTCGGCATCCCTAGCTAGATGGCTCTATGAGTACAGCTGGAATGACAAATACATAATTTGAATTATGCTGAATGAATGCAGCCTGCTCAGTTGTATAAATACAGAAAATTACACCTGAAATTATAGAAGAATCTTGGTAGCATCTGCTGTTGCTAGCATTAGACCATTTGGTATGATATATTACAGAGAAAACCTACTCTGATTGGCAGGAGGTAAGAGTATTCTGAAATGGTTGCCATCAAAGCATTTTATGGCACACCTAAGGCCCCCCTTGATTTTCTTGGCCATTGGTCCTGTCCCTTATTTACCATGTGAAAAGAAAAAACGTTTAATTCATGTTTCATTAGATTCTTACTCAATTACAACTCCATTAAAGTATGTGAATTGTAAGAGTTAGCATACTGTAAATGGTACTGCTAACTTGGTTGGATTTCTTTGGTATTTCAGTATATCATTTTCGTGGTGCTCTATAATCAAGGCATTGCTTTGTTCAACACTTTCTGTCTTTTGAAGAACCATCTCCAAGACTCCTACAATAGTTCTGCTATGGCAGCTAGGATACTATCTCAAGAGTCCTTCCCAGAATGTATTCTGGCTTTTGCAGCCCTTTCATTTATGGGCACCAGTCTTCCTGTCCTTGTCTTGGCTTCAGTTGTCAGATCTGCCTTGAGAGAGAACCTCCTGGAGTGTTGCTTCATTCCCTATTTCGCATGGCCTATCCTTAGCCTGTCTAACAACTTCCTTAGTGTGCTGCTTCCTATCAGGGTAGACACAGCCTGGTCTCAGCAGCTAGACTGTTATTTCCCTAGACCACTGCACTGTTAACTTCACACTCCAGTTCCTATTTTCCTCTATTTATAGTCTAAATTCTACCCTTTTAATCCTCAAGTGACCCACATCCACCATTACTAGCTCCACCTAGGTTATTGCCAACCCAGCATGTCAGAGACCTTATCTTTCAATCACTTTGGTTCAAAGGGGTCTCAAATGTGCCATATATGCAAAGCAATTCTTACAGTCTCTCAGGTGGGAGCCTAGAATGCCTTCAACAGATGATAAAAGGATTTTTCCTGAAATACTCATAGGAGTATTTCATGGATACATGAGTATCCATGCACCTTTACATTTGTGTGACTACAGAGGTGTTACCAAGCAGAGTTCTGATCCAAATTAGATTTAGGAAGTGATATAATACTGAAACTTTTAAGTGAATAGAATGTTTTGATGCTTAGTAATCAGGTGACTCCAGTAAAACTAACAAAACATAACTGATGGCGCAATCCACCATAAGTTTTGAACAGCGGAGTGCGCACTCCGCCATTCGAAAGTGTCACAAACGTGGCGTAAAGGCACAGAGGCCGGTGGCCCTTACTCCGCCACCAGATCGACCCAGCTGCCGCTGGAGGAAGGTAAGGCTCCCACCGGCGGGAGCAAGGGCAGGCCGGTCAGCAAGGGAGGGAGGTGTTTGGTCGAGCTGGCCCGGGAGGGGGCGGGGCTGGCGGTCGCCGCATCCCCGTCCCATTCCCGGGATGACGCAGCCGTTACACGACCTCCTCGGACTTACGCCAGCTTGAGAGCTGGGTGAAATCCGAGGTGGCCCATTGGGGCCTCCCCGCACTACACCGGGGGAAGGGGATAAACATCCCCTTCTCCCGAGGAGACTTCCGGGCTGATCATGATCAACCCGGAACGGGGATAGGATCCAGCGGGCAGCCCTAGGGCCACCCGCGGATCTTTACAGTGGATTGCGCTGTGAATCTAGTATCACCAGGCATAACGTTTTTCATATTCATGGCCTCTGTGCAGTCATGCATAGTGTAGTTCTGCGCATGCACAGAGCCAACCTGTGAAGATTCCAGAGCTTTGTTGAGTCCTTGCTCTCAACTGGGGAAACAATGCAATGTCAACTCCTTCAGCAGCACCACCAGCAGAAATTGAGGCAATGCCCAAAAGGGGGATGGCAAATGCTATAAGTCCCACTCTGGATGGATGACCATTATCAGGGAGCCCCTTAAAAATAAGGCAAAGATAGGCAGTCCAATCCAATTTTAGGCTTACAAAAGTGGATCTCACAATCCGCCACCATAAGTCCTGGTGTGGCATCTCAAAAAGCATGCCACTGTCGTGCACTGTGGGGCCACCATTGCAAATGGCCAGAGGCCCCACATGCACACCAACTACTCACACAAGCCACGCTGAAGCAGGTGCGGTGGCAGCAACGGCGGGTCGTGGGTGGCTCAGGTGAGGAGCGGGGCAAGGAGGGGGTGGTTCAAGGGTGGGAGGGGTGGATCTCAGTGGTAGTCATTAACTCTAGGATCCTATCCTGCTTTTCCTGGCCTGCCTCATCCCCTAAAGCTCCTGAGACTTATGCCAGCTAAATAGCTGGTGTAGGTCCAAGGATATCCATTGGTGGCCAGGTGAGTTACAGGGAAGTAAATAAAAAAAATATTTTTCTTTCCTCTCCTGGGTCATATGGTCACCCTCCCCTCCCGCACCATAGGTGTGTTTATTCGTTCAGTCGCTTCCGACTCTTCGTGACTTCATGGACCTGCATGCCGAATCCTAGTCCCCTTCCTGGGCCTGATCTGCCTTCATGGATCAACTCAGACTTGCACCAGCAATAGCGCTGGTGCAGGTCCAGTTTGACCCATAGGGGCTTCTGGGGCTTACCCTGGGACAATGGAACAAATGTTCCCTTATCCCAAGGAGACCTCCAGCAGCTGAAAATCCCCCACAGGATGCAGCGTAGCCTGTGCTGGCACTGCTGCATCACCATGCAGGAATTTAGTTAGGATTGGGATGCCCATATTGTGACTGGTGGCAAAGAGATCCGCAGCAGGGCACTCAGAATTTTCATCCAACACCACAGTTCAAAAGCATCTTTCATTCACTCAGCCTTCCTTATGGTCCAGCTCTCGCAGCCATATGTTACTATGGGGAATACCATTGCTTTAACTATGCGGACCATTGTTGTCATGGCTGACAACAAGTGTGATGGCTCTTCTCTTAATTATTTTATCGAAATTTATTATTGCTCTCCTCCCAAGAAGTAAACGTCTTATGATATCCTGACTGCAGTCAGCGTTTCCTCCGCGTTTTCTCTCTCTATTTGCCAGTTATCAGTCAAGCTGGTTGCCATAATCTTGTGGGTTTTTTTAGGTTTAACTGCAGCCCAGCTTTTGCACTTTCTTCTTTCACCTTCACCATAAGGCTCCTCAGCTCCTCCTCACTTTCAGCCATCAAAGTGGTATCATCTGCATATCTGACGGTGCAATCCTGTGTAGATATTGCACCGGAGCAGCATGTGCTGCCCTGGCACAGGGTGTCGCGCAAGTGCTGTAAAGCACTTGCACGACACCCAATGAGCAAGCAGCGCCGGCGCTGCTCACCCCACCATCTCCCTGGCCCTGCGCCAGCCAGAGCAGGTAAGACCTATGCTGGTCGGGGCAGGGACCGGGGGAGGGCGGACCAGGCGGCAAGGGAGGGCAGCCATTGACTGCCCGGAGCCTAAAGGGGGCGGGAATACCGGGGATCGAGATCCTCGGTATCCCGAGCTCCCTCCAGGCCCCAGATACACCAGCCGTGTCGGCGGTAATTCGAGGAGGTCCCCTCCTGCCACTTACACGGGGGGGAAGGGGATGATCGTCCCCTTCTCCCACGTTGTTCCTGCCTGCCCCGGGGCAGCCCGGGAACTCAGTAGGATACGGCGGCCAGCCCTTTAGGCCGTCCTCCGTATCCTACGCAGGATTGGGCTCACTGACGTCACTGGAGCGTGGCAGGGAGGGCAAACCATCTGGGGGTGACACGCGCAAAGGGTGACGCGCGGTCACCTCCGCTCCAGGAGCAGGCCTCTCATGAGCAGGCCTCGGAGCGTCCGCCCTCGGAGGTCCGAGGCCTTCTGACGAGGCCCAATGCGGCGACGTCATATTTATTAGGTTTTTCGCGCCTGCGTAGAACATTTGAGGGCAAAAGGGCAGCCCTTTGCCCTCAGAAACGTACTGCGCATGCGCGAAAAAACTAATAAATATGACGTCGCCGCATTGGGCTTCGTCAGAAGGCCCAGGACAGCCGGCCGGAGAGGATGTCTCCGGAGCCGGCAGCAGTGGAGGGTCCGCTGCTGTCGGCTCCGGAGACATCCTCTCCGGCCGTCTGTCGTGGCGGCCAGGGGGTCATTAGGGCGGCGTGCGCGCCCTCGCTTTAGGTCAGCGCACACCCTAGTGATGCTCCTGATTGGGCTGCCCGATTGTTAATATTTCTTCCAGGGTGGACAGGAAACCATATTTAGACCATAATGGCTGTGAAACATATTTCACCCCTTCCGTTTGTTCTCATTAATGTTGTGTGATGCCACACACATCTTAGGTAACCTCTACATAGATATATAATTAAAAATAGACATGATTCTCCATTTGCCATTTAGAACACGTTGCTAAATAAGCAAACAGTTGTAGATTTAGAAGCGTTTCAAATCATTTTTTTTTAAAAAACACCACCTGATGTGTAAACATCAGGAAACTAACATGTGACAACTTGCAGTGCTAACCTTGCTAGTTTATCTTAGGCCAGCTAATTTAGAGTAGCCGGAGCCCTTCCTCTTTTGTCATACAGCATGCTGTATCACAGCTTTAAAGATGTAGGGAGTCATTTTTGGCAGGCCCCTGCTTTCGTTACTACCAGAATTAATTAGGGTAGTACAGTTTAGTACATCTCTGGTAAACCTGCAGCGCTATCATAGATTACAAACATAGCTACTGAACTCTTAACCATGGCTGCAAAGCAGATTATCTTATTTAAAGACCCTGGTTTTAGAATTTAGACATTTAATTTAATTATCTTTTCACAGAAGTATAGAAAAAATGAGAGGCCTCATGTGAATAAGATTATACTCAGAAGATAATGCAGAGGAGCATTTTTGCCACAAACTCACTAATTTTAGCTATAATCACTAACAATGTTTTTGTTTTACAGACTAGTATGATTTGGCAAAAGAATAAAATTGCTTTTAAAGTACAAAAATAATTATGAACCACTTGAAACGTAATGTCTGTGTTTTATTTCTCATCAGAATTCATTAGTGTGTAACATCAATAATTTAGCCCATCATTTGCCAACACTGACTTGGCTCAGTAGTTCAATCATGTAACCCTGTAAACTCACTTTCCATTAAAATGAATGTTGCTGACAAAGGATAACTAAAGAGATACTTCATTTATTAGCTAAAGAGATACTTCATTTATCAACATTTTTAAATTAGGAGTTTGGGACCACAGACACTTAGCTGGATAAAATATTTGAAGGAATCTTTACTATAGGCCTCAAGATGTATGTTGAATCATATCATGTTATTCAAAATGACAAATATCTTTTTATTTGTGTATCATGCTTCAGAGCATACTCTTCCAGATGCAGACACAGCCACTTGCAAACAGTCAAATGACCTACCAGGATGACAGCTTGACTGTCTTGAACAAAACAATAAGGGCACTATACCTTGATGGCATTAAATAGAGCTGGTTTCTCATAACCATGTTGCTGTGCAGAAATCTGTGATGAAATCATCCCACAGATGGTAAGCCTGTCATCTGAATAGTCCACCTTAAGTCTCGCCAACCAACCTGTGATGAGCTGAGCCATACTTCACAGGCTTACAATCTGGGTACACAATGAAGCATTGAGATGACTGGCTTAGCACATGTGAAAGATTGACTTCAACCCAGCTCCACCACATGGTTGAGTAAATGTTTGAATTTAATCAAACATTTCTCACAGAAAATGACTAAATGCAAATAGATTAACTTTCCATTTCTAAATAGTAGTTTGGAGCATTAATCTTTAAATTAATTTCTCCCAAGGAAGCCCTCCCATAATAGCCATTATCATTAAAAGGCTGAATGAGACACAATAGCTGTCCTGAATCAGCTCATTATATAGAGGGGAGAGAGTGTACACCACTGTTCCCCGCCCACCTCATGTGCTGCCCCCCCCATACGGGAAGCAAGCATTGTAAATGCCTCCTACATATGTAAAATCCAGCACAAATAATTTTATTATTCCCTAATAAAATCCAAATATCAACTGTGCAATTTTAGCCTGTTTGACTTTACACACAAATAAATGACATTTGCATGTTCTGGGGAATATGAGATGGAAATCATCACCAGGTGGGTTGGGAGAGGTGGCATGCGAGTCTCACTCCTCACCACACACTGGACTAGGTTGTGGGATTGATGTTATCTGATTGGTCATGTCTTCTCCATATCTAGACTTTATTATTCTTAGATTCTTACAGTGGGTCAACATTTTCAGAGCAGGCAAGCGGGGGACATTTACCCAAGGGTCCAAACCTGCCTAGATTAGCACTTTACACAGCACTAATACCAGGACCTACAAGGCAAAGAAGAATCAACCAATGTCTTTTCTTATCCCAGTTCTTCCTGTGGCTGGAGGAGGGGCGGTGCCTGTGATGTGGCAGATACGGAAGCATGTTTACTGATGATATCATAAGACTTCACAGCTTGCTCATTCCGATTCTTCTGGCTTGTGAAGCAGGGCTAGACTGAGACAAACAAGAAGTGTCGTGGCTGGTGCTATAATAGTGTCTTAGGCTGGCTTGCCTCACCTCCTCTTCATTTTGGAGTAGAGGAGCTCTGAATTATTTACTGTGGTGTTCATAAGCCCTCCAAGTAACTGTTAGTGTATTACCTAAATCTAAAGGTTTACAGCTGTATAATGTGTCCAGGTCATCCTAAGGAGATAGTAGTTACCCTAGTACAAACAGGCTAATGTCTGAATTTTATCAAAAGTTCTTTCTGCTGGTTTTAATTTCCTGTTTTATAGATGTTTAGCTTTTGAATTTTGTACATCACCTTGAGCAATCCAATGTGTGAGTTGGAAAAGTAACTTATAAATTTTATAAATTTATAAATCCAGTTCTGGTCACCACACCTTAAAAAGGTATAGTTGAATTGGTAAAGGTACAGAAAAGAGCGACCAAAATGATTCGTGTGCTGGAGCACTTCCCTTAAGGCTGCTGCAGACCGCACGAATTTCGGCGCATCCCGGTCGCCCGAGGAGCTTTGTCGAGCTGTGCTGAGGTGTCTGGTTACCATAGCAGAAGCGAGCGGAGGAGATGCGATCTCCCGATTTCTGGCACGATCGAAAATGTTCCTGGCCCATGTTTGAGGGGGCTGCTTCACGGAGCTACCGCAGCCACCAATCAGATGAGTAGGGGAGGAGTGTTAGCCAATCACCGTGGAGGTTTCTTCCAAGAAGGCGGGACAAAAGGAGGGACTTTTTGCGGGAAGACACTCCTACAGACAAGCTCAGAGTGCGGAGGAGAGCGGCCACCCTCTCTCGCTTGCTCGCCTCGGGGCTCGCTCGCTCGCCTCGGCGTGCAGTCTGTCACAGCCTTTATGAGGAAAGACTACAGTGTTTAGGGCTTTTCAGTCTAGAAAAAAGGCACCTGAGGGGGGACATGATTGAGACGTATAAAATTATGCATGGGATGGAGAGGGTGGATAGAGGGAAATTCTTCTCCCTTTCGCACAACACCAGAACCAGGGGACATGCACTAAAATTGAATGGAGGGAGAGTTAGAACGGACAAGAGAAAATATTTCTTAACCCAGCATGTAGTTCATCTGTGGAACTCCTTGCCACAGGATGTGGTGATGGCACCTGGCCTAGACGCCTTTAAGAGAGGTTTGGATAGATTCATGGAGGAAAAGACCATCACATATTACAAGCCATAAGTAACCTCCTAGCTTTAGAAGTAGGGTTTTTCTATGCCAGGTGCAAGAGAGTGACAACAGGAAACAGGTTATCTTGTTGGCTGTGTGTTCTCGGAGGCATCTGGTTTGGGCCACTGTGAGATACAGGAAGCTGGACTACATGGGCCTTTGGCCTGATCCAGCAAGGCTCTTCTTATGTTCTTAAATAGTAAATAAATTAAAAGGGCAAATGGCTTTTCAAGTTTACCACTGAGTCAAAGCCCCAATGTACCCTAGTTTGCTATTGTATTTAGGCAGATGACGATGCTAATTTAGTTTGTAACTTATGCTAGACTCTGTCTTGCATTAGCAATATCCTTCATCTGTGTGCAATGATATTGATGCAGATTGCTACTGACTGTTAGATGTTAGAAATTATTCAAAATACTGCCTTATACTTTTCCTCCCCATCAGTTGCTCTTCTTCTGCAATCCCCATGATCTACATGACCAAAGACTGGTTGTAAACACATTCATTTAACTTCCAGATTAATGTTCTTCAGACTACACCTTCAGACTGGCTCAAAGCAAAGGAATGCATGTATCCCAACCAGACTAGACAGCTGGCTATGAAAAAGCTCACACAAGGGACATTCATAATAAGGGAATTGTTCCAACCAGAAAAGGATAAGGGAATGCAGGAAAGGTTTGAAGGGTCTCAGCAAGTCCAAATCTTATCAAACTCCACTCCTTGTCTGAAAGTATATTTTATAGTATTGTTTTCCTTCTTTGATTTTGTGTTGCTTCAACCTGCTGTTTTCTGGACTACACATGCAAATTCCTTGAACTTCATTGGACTTGATCTTCAAACCATTGCCTCCCTTTTCAACCCTCTTTGGTCTGTCAATACTTGTTCTCTTTCTGCCCGTACACTGTAATAAAGCTACTCCTTTAATGTAATGCTTTACATTTGTGCCATCTATACATTTGATACCTATAGTTCTTGAAAACATTGAGCAGTAGCAAAGGTAAATCCTTGTTAGAACCCTATTTGCTGCCCCAAGTTTGTCACTAATTCGTTTAACACTACGCTCTGGGTCTACCCATTCAGTCAACTGTGTGCACACCTTATATTAGTACTATGCAAAGCCAGAGTTCGCCTTCCTTGTGGGGCTGCCTTGTGTCTAGACTTTGAAGAAATAGACGGAAAATGTGAGATTTCTTCATAACCAAAAGAAATTTCAATATCCTGTTACCTCTGTGTATTTTAGTGTATTTTAATTGTTAGTGCAAAGAACAAATTATGTGTAAATAATACATAAACCTGTTTATTGTGAACACTTCAGTATATAAAGTTATCCATTACTGCCTCTAAGCACAGTACCATACTCATAGCCATACTAACTAAAGGTGGGTTTTTCACCACATTATCTAAGCATTTAGCACTATCATTAAGGTAGTATTGATCATAAAAATCTACCACGAGCCTAGGAGGATCTTGGATGGGCAAAGTTGAGTGAAACATGTGGGTGGAGTTTGCAGTATTACAGCTTCAGAGAGGAGCACCTGCCATCGCTAATTTACAAGAAATTTTCATTTTCTATAAACGAGCCCCAGTGGCGTTGCTGGAGGGGGTGCAGCACCGTTAGTAGTGCAAGGCGCCACCCCATGCCTTGCAAACTGGTGTAACGCAGGCCCTGCACATTCCCTTTGCCACCAGATTTGCTCCAGTGGTGAGTGGGAGGGGCTGCGTTACACTAGTTTGCAAGGCATGGTACCACTTACAGTGTCGCACCCCCTCCAGCAACGCCACTGACAAGCCCCCATTCTTTAAATGGAGGCTGTCGTGTTACAAATTAAAAAGCCTAAAAAAAAGGGGGGTGTACCCACGGGCCCCATTCTGGCTATTGCCCTCATTTTTAGGTAGTCCATGTTTTCCACTAAATCGTTACCAAAAAAAATAGAGGTTTGAAATACCGTAATTTGCCTCTGACCGTTTAAAAGTGAAAGTAATATCACCATTTGCTTTAAGTGCATGCAAATAGATCATTCTGTGATTTGTTCTAGTAATGAACCAGGCATGCGTGAAGTTTTTACTTAGAATTCTAAGTGCATCCTCTATAGTTCTGCTAACTGAAACAAGTTAAATTTTTCATTAGAAACTTTAGAAGGTCAAAAGGTACTTCTACATTGGCTTATCTCAAAGCCTTACTTCTACAAGCATCTGAAAATAGAAGCGGGCCTCTTTCCACAGACACAGGGCTGGTTCACACAACCATGCTAATCATTTGATGACTTCAGTAT